>SNQJ01S0012242.1:56934-90808 GCA_010110895.2 Picea sitchensis | reverse complement strand
CCGTGGACTTATCCACCTATGCGACCACAACACAGGCTTTTAGGCGCATGGGGTTTGGATAGGGCCTAGCCCTCGAACCTCGGCACATCCATTACAACAAGGGGCACGGTTCTATGTATCCGCCCCAAAATCCAAGGGCTTATCCACATATGATGCATGCGGGGTATAACCACTAGCCACAGGTCCCGTGGAACATGCCCAAATCCAGGAGTTGGAGCTTATCCAAGGTCAGTGCTTAGCCCTTTGGGCTATCACTTGGCCATATGAAGTTCATATGACATGTTCCAAGGGAGCACACGCCATACCAAGGGGGCTATACTGTGTAATTTTAATTAAAAGTGGTTTTTTTAACTATACAGAGTTGATTTTGCCTGATTTTTGGACCAGAAAGTGGTTTTTTGAGCATATCTTGGCCATTTGGAGGGGGACTTGATCCCAGAAAGAGACCAGATCTTCAGGGGAAGTTGAGTTTTCTCATCTGAGCCTGAAAACTATAAAAAACCAGGCTTTTTGAAGCTTTGAGGACAACTTTTGATGCAGGGATTTGAAGGAGCAGCGTGTAATTTTTGGCCTTTTCTCATGATTTGAGAGGCATTGTTGCCATGTTTTTGAGAGGAATTTGGATGGATGCATGAATATGAGTAAGGAGGTCTTGCATAGAATATCTGAAGCATGTAATGTAACAGCAAAGAGCCTATGTAAGAGAACTTTGAGCATTTTAAAGAACAATAAAGAGGTCCTCCACTTGGAAGCGGGCCCGAAGACGTAGCCAACGATTGGTGAACTCTATTATCAACCTCTTGTCTCTATTTCTCTTTATGTTTTTTTGTTCTCTTCTCTTTATTTACAGCGTGGTTATTAATGGTTGATCTCTATTCATTTATAAGAATCAAGTAAAAGTCACATTTGATATTCCGTAACCAGATAATAAGCTTTATGTATTTCACATTCTTAACGATCTGATGCCTAAAATACATTAAATTAACTTGTGATTTATCAATAATACCTTCGTTTTTGGATCAGGTATTCAGGGAATATATAGACAAGTTTTTCATAGTCTTTTTGGATGACATCCTGGTGTATTCCGAGTCGGAGGAAGAGCATGAACAACATCTGAGGATGGTGTTGCAGGTGCTAAGAGAGCACCAGTTGTATGTCAAATTGAGCAAGTGCTCATTTTATCAAAAGCATATCCATTACTTGGGGCATATCATTTCAAAGGATGAGATAGTTGTATATCCTGAGAAGATAGAATTCATTAGGGAATGGTCAGTGCCAAAGAATGTGACAGAATTCAGATCCTTTATGGGTGTAGCTGGTTATTACAGAAGGTTCATTGTGGGGTTATCCAAGATAGCTCACCCCATCACTTCCTTGCAAAGGAAGGAGAAGAAGTTTCAGTGGACAGAAGAATGTGAGAGAAGCTTCCATCGATTGAAGCAGTTGTTAACCAGTGCTCCAATCTTGAGGATTGCATATCCGAATGAATACTTCGTAGTGTGCACAAATGCATGCAAAGAAGGACTGGGATTATTCCTCAGCCAGAATGGATTTGTAATATGTTGTGAGTCCAGGAAATTGAAAGAGCATGAAAATAACTATGAAACTCATTATTTGGATTTGGCAGCCATTGTTCATGCTCTGAAGAAATGGAGACATTACCTCATGGGAATGAGGTTTGAACTTAGGACAGACCATAACGGTCTGAAGTATTTGTTTGATCAGCCAACCTTGAATGCTAGGTAGAGTAGGTGGTTGGAGTTTCTTTTTGAGTATGTTTTTGATATCAAGCATATCAAAGGAAAGGAGAACAAAGTGGTTGATGCACTCAGCAGGAGACATGACATGCTATAGCCATTAGCATATACCAAACCGACATTAAGGGAAGAATTTTGGAAGCTGCAAATGCAGATTTGCAATACATGGAGTTGGTAGCAAAGCTACAGCATGATAATATGCTACAGAAAGTGGAAAATTATGAATTAGAGGTCGATGGAATACTTGTGTACAAGAACATAATTTATGTACCTAATGTCCAGGACTTTAAACTTATGATTTTGAATGAAATGCATAATGTGCCTTATGTTGGGCACCCTAGTTATCAGAAAATTGTGGCAGCAGTCAGGAACCATTACTTTTGGCCAGGTATGAAGAAATAAATTGCAGAATACATCGCCAGATGTATGGAATTCCAGAAGGTTAAAGTTGAGCACAAGCACCCAGCAAGGTTGCTCCAACCTTTACCCATCCCTGAGTGGAAGTGGGAGGTAGTGACAATGGATTTCATCACAGGATTGCCCAGAATAGACAAGCAGCATGATTCAATCATGGTGGTGGTGGACAAGCTTACGAAAGCTTCCCATTTTATTCCATTAAAGACTACTCACAAGGCAGCTAACGTTGTCGATATATTTATGAGGAAAATAGCATGATTGCACGGTGTTCCCAAGACAATTGTGTCTGACAGAGACCCAAAATTCAACTCAAAATTCTGGAAAGGGTTATTTAGAGGGTTCAGAACAAATATGAACTTCAACACTGCTTATCATCCTCAATCTGATGGGAAGACGGAGAGGGTGAACCAAGTGATATAATACATGCTAAGGATGTATGTGATGGACAAACTATCTAAATGGGAAGACTACCTACACTTGATAGAATTTGCCTACAACAATGGGTATCAAGCATCACTGAAGATGAGCCTGTTTGAAGCACTTTACGGCAGAAAGTGAAACACTCTAGTAAGCTGGGATAACCCAGCTGATAGAGCAGTAGTTGGACTAGAGTTGCTCAAGGAAATGGAAGAACAAATGTTGAAGATTAAGCAGAATTTGAAAGTTTCCCAAGACAAGAAGAAGAGTTGTGCTGATAAGAACAAGACCCGCAGGGAGTTTAAAGTGGGTGATCATGTTTTCCTGAAAGTGAAAGCCAAAAAAAGCTCCCTAAAGCTGGGAAACTATTCAAAGTTGGCAGCCAGATTTTGTGGACCGTTTGAAATCCTAGAAAGAATTGGACCAGTTGCATATATGCTTGCATTTCCTGCATCCATGACTGTGCACAATGTGTTTCATATTTCATTGCTTAAGAAATATATACCTGACGTTAATCATGTAATCAATTGGAATGTGATTCAGGTGGAGCAAGAAGGCGTCTTGTAGGTGCATTTGGTGCGTATACTAGACCGGAAAAGCAATCAGCTCCAGAATCGATCCATAGGGCTTGTAAAAGTCCAGTGGACCCGGTACGGTCCTGAGGACGCAACATGGGAGCATGAAGATGTTATGCAGGTAGAGTACCCACATATTTTTTAAGATTTTGGAAATCTTGATGTTGTTTTGTAAATAAGTTGCACCAAGGACAGTGCAAAAATAAGGGGAGGGGATTGCAATACCCCAAGGTCGAGCCCCTTCTGAATTGTAATTTTTCTTATAGGTTGGTGAGCCAAGTGGTTATAAGCTGAAAAACTTATGTGTTTATTAGACTGGTGAGCCAGATGCCAAGGCCAATGAGCCTGATTTTTGTATATGTAATTATGCAGAACATTAATAAAAATATAAACATTGTTGTGTGTAGACCGACCACGAAGAAGAGTTATGGGGGACTAAACTCCACTAGGTAGAGTAAGGAAGGGGGGTTAAGTATTTGGGCCTACGGGCTAATCTAGGGGGCTTACCTCTAGAGGAATAATATTTTAATATTATTTCCTGAAGACTAAGGTGAACATGATATGTTTTTGTTATCCTAAGTTCCTGGAAAGTGAGATGTAGGCTAAATGGAGTGCATGCAGCTCCAGGAAGACAAGTGTCGACCTGGGCTCATGCAGTTAAGAGCTTAAGTGTTAGCTGAGTTGGGGGTTCGTGAGTCATTCTTCCATCCTCCTCCTGAGTTCGTCTGCCATTCTTCCATCCTCCGCCTGAACTTATTGGCCTTGGAAGTCGACCTTTGGTTACCTACGCACAGTTGAGAAAACTTCTCACGGGAAGGGGATTCGCTTGCCATTTCCCATCCGTCGTCTAACTCGTTGGGGCCTCTACATCTGCCCTCTGCATAACCTCGCACATATGAGAAACTAGTCGGGGAGGGAAAAGTCGACCTGTGTGTCCTATGAACCCGGGTTTATCCACACTACAAATCTGAGTTCGTGTCTTAACCGTTTGGGGTTGTTGTCTTGTGTTTGTCTGAGCCGTGTTGTGTCTTAGCGTTAGGTTGTTACCATTTTCGGTGTCCATAACTATTTCATGTTGTTGTTGTCACCTGTATGCTAGCCTAATGTTGTTACAGTATTGCTTAGGAGATGAATTGAAGAAGCAGGTTGTCAGGTATGTGAGCAACTCTCCCATATGAGAGAGTCTACTGAGAAGTGAGTTCTCCTAAAAGGGAGTCTCGTAGTAGCTACAGTACTCTGATACTTCTAGTCCAATCTGTTGTTGAAGCCCAATGTAAGGGAGGTGTACGGGTCGATGGACTTGTAGTAGTGAAGGTGTACTCTCCTGGGGTGGATCAAGTGTGTGGGGAATGAGGGTCTGTGAGTTGTGGGCGTAAGTGGCTCCTGGGATAAAAGATCATTCCTGTTGTTTTGTGCAACTTCCTTGTTGTCCTTGCCAAGCCTAGAATTCCCTTGCCTGGTGGAGTTTAGTCCTAGCTCGGGGGTGACCTACTGCTGAGAGTGATGAGCAGTGCGGTCTAAAGCGCGGAGGTTCGTGGAAGGTATGCACGCAGTTGGTGGATTTACTCGAGCTAAAAGATAAGTATCATTTATGTGCTTAATTATGTATTTTATGCATATTTGGGTTATTTGAAATGTATCATGTGTTCTGTTGCATGTGGACTTACTGTTAATCTCAATTGCATCTGTATGGTAGCAGTAATTCTATGTTAACTGTGTTAAATTCATTATCATGCATATATATTATATAAGCTGTAAATTGTGCATGGTAGAATTACCCGGTCTCTAGAGGGTCGGGGATGTTACAACTTTGATCCACTTATGCGTGCAGAGGTCACGATATCATTTTAATACAATATATTTGGGTGCAACCACACGTTCGACCACTACCTCAAGGTACCCCCATGGCTTTAAGTTAGGGCCTCATGGAAATTGAACATTGCCCAACAGTGAAAAAATCCTCAATTTCTACCATTGAATCCAACCCCTTTGGATAAAAATTATTTTTTAACTATAAGAAATAATTTTAATTAAAATATATGAAAAATAATTAAATATATATTGAAAAAAAATAAAAATTAATTGATTATCTTAAAAATAGTGTTGATCATATTCTCTCTCTTTTTTTTTTACTCTTTTACCGTTTAGAATTTAAAATAATTAAATTTAAATTTTGTATCTTAAAATAATTAATTAAAATATATTTGGTAAAAAACAATAAAAGTTTAAAAGTATATTCCGTGAAAAGCAGTAATGGTTTTGGTTCTTTCAATGGTTCAAAATTGCCCATATGATTATTTTCATTGAATATAGTTTTGCAAAGCTAGTTTAATAAATTGAACCATATATAAGATATAGAGTGGTTTTAGAAACATAATAAGAGAAAATAGGGAAAAGAAACAACATGTAATGGACCATTACCCGTGACAATGTAGATGAGAGGCTTTATTGATTGATACATTTGAAAAATTGTATGCACGAATCTATTTTCCGTTTGTCATAATGTCATTTAATGTATTATTTTATTTTGTTAAAAATATAATTTCATGTGTAAAAGAATAAATATTTAATTTTATTTAAATAGTTATTAATAATTATTAAATAAAGTATGTGGTATTGAAATTTAATTTTTGTATATTAAATTTTTTATGATAATTTAAAATTATTAAATAAAATATAAGTAGTGAAAATAAAGTTTTGTATGTGTTAGTGAAAACAAAATGTGTAATAAATTTGTGCGCACGTGTCTGTATTGGTGCGCCCCTCCCTCCTCTTGCCCTCATCGTCATGGCCCCAAGAGGGGGCTTCGAGGCTCGTACCTCCTCTCCCTCCAGAGATTGCAACCTTCAGGAAGCTGGTCGTGGCCAGCAGCAAACGCCATGTCTCAGAGATGCAGCATAAATTTGTCAAAAAGTTGGATAACATTCTTTCATTCGCCCTCCCAGTAGAAGAAACATGTTGATCTGCATTGAACTTAGTTGAACGGGGGCTCATTGGACAGTTCATTGGCTTATGGCCTTCTCCCAAATCCGTATATGCGTGGGTGCAGAGGAACTAGAGTCTTATTGTCAAGGAAGGCATTTGAAGCCACCTTGTTGGCAGGGGATTCTTCGTATCCGTCTTTGACAATCTAGAAGACAGAAATCTCATCTTCAGGAATGGACCATATTTTATGGGTCCTCAGGGTATGTACCTGAACAAATGGTCTCCATATTTCAATCAAATGCAAGATGTTCCCTCGATTGCTCCAGTCTGGGTGTGCCTTCCTCATTTACCCTTGCATTGCTGGAATCTAAAGTCATTAGAATCCATTGGAAACACCCTCGAAAAATACATCGACAAAGTAGAGAGAAAGGAACAATATTCTTGGTCAAGAATATGCGTTGAAGTTTATTTGGAGGTGGGAATCCCAGAAGACATTCAACTAAAGGTCGCAGACTGGTCTCACATCCAAGAACTGGATTATGAACAACTCTCTTTTAAATCCAGGTATTTCCATGGCTACGAACATTTTGCCCGACATTGCAAAAAGAAGGTCGAGGAAGATGTGGAGATATCGAAAGGTGATCAATGGACACAGGTTCAGAAAGTAGCCCCGCCAAAGTATAACAACAGATTCAAAGGGAAAGGGGCGCCAATGGGGTCTAGCGTCCCTACCACAGGAAAACTTCTTGGGGAAGGGAGCTCAGCCCCTACAATTTCAAAGGCTTCTACAAACCCTTTCGAAACCCTCAGCAAACCTTCAAAAATTTATGATCCAATGATCAAGGAAATCTAGCAGCGGACCCTTCCTCCCATAGTGGAAAAAGACAATGTAGAGGCAACCCAATCCGGGGCCCCAATTGGAATCTCCTCCTCCCCCTCCTACGCAGAAATGATAAAAAAGAAACCTATGGATCTTCGAAGGAAGAATATTTTGAGAGACCCTCAAAAAGAGTAGGGATGAAATCTCATAAGGAAGCCAGAGAAGAAGAATCAGAGAGGCAAAAAATGCAAGGAATCCAATCCACCATTAAAATTTCCATCGGAAGAAATACCAGAACAAGGCCCCCCAAGGGAGGTCCTACCCACTCCAATCCTAGTAAATAATGTGTATAGTCTCTTGGAATTACAGAGGCTTGGGGAATCCATCGAAGGCTGAAGCAGTCAAAGACCTTTTGAAAATTGAATCTACCGAGATCCTATTGCTCCAAGAGACTAAAATTGAAGGGGAAACCCTTCTAAAAATCAGCAACCAAAAATGGACGAAAAACGCAAGGAAATCCATCAGCGTTGGGGGCTCCTCAGGTGGCCTCGCAACTCTGTGGGCGAAGGATAAGTTTCACTTAGAAATCTCTTTCGAGACTCAACATTGGATTTTCACTAAACTTCGACACACTTCAAGTAAGATTTCTCTCTCACTCTTCAATCTTTATGTTCTTGTCCTGTATTCCGAGAAGAAAGATTGTTGGCAATATTTAGCTGACTTTTTAGAGATATTCTCTCCTTCGAATATTATTCTAGCTGGAGATCTAAACTTAGTATTCGAACCAAAAGAAAATAGAGGAGGCATCAGTGGCACAAACCAAATGCTCCCCTTCATTGAGTATTTAGTTCATCAGTGGGATCTCCTTGACTTCAAGCCTTCGAAAGGGCTCTACACCTGGACAAATAATAGAGTTGAGGTTGATCACATCTCAACTCGCTTGGATAGGTTCTTAACTCAGAGCTCGTTCCTACAATAAAGGAGGTTAATCTTCTCCAAGATTCTCACAAAATTCACATCCGACCACAAACCTATCCTCTTGAATTTGGAAGAATAGGAAAATATGGGCCCAATTCCTTTCCATTTCATCCCACTTTGGATAGATAAGGAGGTTTTTCTAGAAACTATCCATTCAACTTGGTCCTCTCCAGTTGCAGGGTCTCCAAGATTTGTGTGGGAGAAGAGATTAAAGGAAACAAAACATTCTTTGAAATCTTGGGTCAAAAATCCCATTAACACCCCCTTTAGTCTCGGACGAGAGACTGTTCAATAGTTATCAGATTTGCAATTGGAAATGGAGATCAAGGACATCTACAACTCAAATTTAGAGAAAGAACAAGCAGCCTAAAGAAAAACTTTTCGTGCTTTTTTCCATTAAGAAGAGTATTGGAGGATTAAGTATTGAAGCTTGTGGCTAAAATCTGGAGACCCAAACACCTCCTACTTTCATTGGCAGTTCAGAGCCCGCCTTTCCCAAAATCACATATATGAAATTGCCTCCACAAATGGATTGATATACAAAGGTTTTGATCAGCTCAAAGTTGCAGTAGAAATACACTTTCAGAACCTTTACAAGGAAGAAGGCTCCTGCTGTGAAGAGGTCACCTCAGACTTCCTGTCACACATTCCCTTTCTTGTCAGCAGGGATGACAATACAGTCCTCGTGAAGCCATTTACTGAAGAAGAAATATGCAATGTCATATGTTCCATGGAGCCCGACAAAGCTCTAGGGCCAAATGGTTTCTCAATCCATTTTTACAGAGCATGCTGGGACATAATCAAGATTGATTTGTTGAGAATGATAAAATCTTTCCATTAAAGAGCCAAAGTCGGAGGCATCACTAACTCCATTTTCCTAGCTTTAATCCCCAAATAATTTAATCTGAGCTCCTTCAAAAGATTCAGGCCTATCTCGCTCTGCAATGCTTCTTCCAAAATTTTGTCCAAGATATGGGAAAATAGAATGAAGCCTCTGCTAGAGAATCTCATTTCCCCCATGAAAGGTGAATGTTTCAAAGGGAGACATATTCTAGACAATGTGATTCAGGTACAAGAAGCCATGCACTCCAATGACCAACGGAAGGAGCAAGGGATGTTGATAAAGCTCGACATGGAAAATGCTTTTGATCGAGTAAACCTCTCCGTCCTTTATAAACTCCTTCTCTCTTTTGGTTTATGTTCCGACTTTGTTAATTTGATCAAATCTTATACTGAAAAGCCTTGGATAGCCCCCCTAGTGAATGGAAGACCAGCTAATTATTTTCAAGCTAATGAAAGGTTTCCCTCTTTCCCCCTTCCTATACATCTTGATGGCAAATTCATTAAGCAGGAAGTTGACTACTGAAGATGGTTGGATCAGTCCGAGGAATTAGGTTGTCGAAGGGCCTTGATCCAATCAATCATTCCCTTTTTGCAAACGATTCTCTCATGTTGGTCGAAGCCTCCATAAAGATTTCAAAAAACTTCAGCAGAACTCTACAAAGCTTCTGCAGTATCTCTGGAGCGTTCATCAATAAAAGGAAAAGTGCAGTGTATGGGTGGAATGTAGAACAACAAACCATTCAGTGAATTTCCCTTTACCTGGGGTTCTCGAGCTATGCTTCTTGGGAAAAAATAAAATATCTAGGACTCCCCCTAACTCTAGGATCCAACAAGTCTTCGATGTGGATATAAGTTATAAACAAATTCAAAGAAAAAATCTCAGCTTGGGGTGGACAGTGGCTCACCAATGTTGGGAAACTCACCCTCATTAAATCGATCATGTCCTCCTTATCAATTTATCAGGCCTCCTTCCTTCTATCCCCAAAGGCGATCATGACTCATATTTCAAATATGATTCGAGACTTTCTCTGGCGTGGAGATAAAGGAAATCAAAAGAAACACCACTTGGTCAATTGAGAAATTGTCAAACGCCCATATTCTGAAGGTGGCTTACAGGTTAGAGATCTCGAGCTTGCAAACCTGGTACTGGGTGGAAAAATCCTTTGGAATCTTTATGCAAATCGTTGACACCCTATAAGCAAACTCCTGAGGAAAAAATACCTCAATGGTGTCTCTATGAGAAATCTTCGGGCAGAAAATACTCCCAAAGGCACTCTGATCTGGAATCTCTGTCGTCACAGACTTGATTCCTTCCAAAAGCATCTTTATGGAATCCCAGGGAATGGGAAAAAAACCATGTTGTGGCAAGACAGCATCATGGGCAACGCACCCCTCAATGTTTCAGACAATTTTAAGGAAATCCGCAAGTGGCTATCTCAGCATGGATTCATCAAAGTGGCAGACATATCTTTGTGGGACGCTTCAGGGAGCTGGTGGACTTGGGACCTCTCAGGCATTTCAGATCACTTGCAAATGCAGAAAACTCTCCTCCTAGCTGCGCTGACGGGATTAGCTCATGTCCACCTTGATCTGGATTATTTTCGGCACGAAATGAGAGCGGAGATATAATACAAAAAATGCACAGAGATATCACAGATATTCAATAATATAACATAAATGTATCATAGATGCAACCATAAACACAAATATACAGTAATACATGATTTCTATTAATGAAAGAATGTACAGAGACTGTAAAAATACAGAGTGAAAGACTCACTAGAATGGTGGCAGCTTATCTCTGAGAAGAGATGTGACAGCTACTCGCATTCGCAAGAAGATGATTAGAATGAGGCTCTGAAGGCCTTTTTACAATAGACAGGAATGAAAAAAAAACCTAGACATCCAAAAACCTAACCCTAGGAGATGAAGCGTCAAAATTCATGTGGGCCCCATTTGGGTGAGTTAGTAC
Source organism: Picea sitchensis (assembly GCA_010110895.2). Taxonomy (NCBI): domain Eukaryota; kingdom Viridiplantae; phylum Streptophyta; class Pinopsida; order Pinales; family Pinaceae; genus Picea; species Picea sitchensis. The sequence goes on along the minus strand of SNQJ01S0012242.1, from coordinate 80,104 downwards.
ATCAACTTCCCAGGGTCGTAACTTTTGCATACGATCTTTGTTTTAGGTGCATGATAGCCCATTGAAAAGGTATCGTCGTGGAGATTCATTTTAGGTGCAACATGGAACTTCCATATTGCAAACCTTCTTTCCCAAAAAACATCGTTTAGGGCCTAAAAATGGCCTCGGAAGTTAAAAACTGCTAAAAACAGTAAATTACCAAAATTGCCAGAAAATTGTTTTGAGCCAGTTGGAAAAGGTGGGTGGCCACCAATATCCACCTGAATCAATMTTCCCTCCTTAGGAAGCAATGGTMTCCATTGAGTTGAGTGCACGGGGGAGAGAGAAAAGCGTCTATTGAATCTACATCTTGATGAGTTGCTTGCCTTATTAAAGAAGTTGCATYGCTTAGCTTRTTGAAGGTTGTCACAAACATRTGGCTCAAAGGGTTGGACCTTTTTAACCAGTCTGGATACATGAGATTCTTTTGTGCAGAAGGAATCTTTACACTTTGTTGCAATCTTGTCGACCTAGTTCTATAGGATAGAAGGTGCTTGGGCCGAGGTTGTAGTGGTTGCAGTATCCTTATGTTCACCTTTTGAACAGATTATGAAGAAGCTGAATTTTGTAGTATGAGATACTACCTTATGGCACTGTTTAGGTGGAACAGTAGTCGAAACTACCTCTGGTATTCTATAGAGATGATCCCCTAGAGAAACAATGACACTGCGGGGTCAAGACTCATAAACAGCATGGTGTCTCCACATATATGGTTGGCCCAAGAGAACATCACAGACATCCTGTGGGGAAACATCACATAATACCTCATCCTTGAAGGGATGGATGTCGTATTACAATCGACATTGTTGGCTGACTCGAATATCTCGTCCTTAGTGAAGCCACCCGATGTTGTATGGTTACGGGTGTGGTGTTGTCGACAATACCAACAGTTTGACGACCTCTGTTGAGATGAGGTTCTTCTGGCTTCCACTATTAACAATAAAATGCAGTGGGGTCCCCTTCACCCACATCTGTGAATGAAAAAGGCGCTCCCCCTCTTCAAGATTTGTTGGTTCTTCTGGTTGAATTGTTGGGGTCGCGATAATAGCAGTGGGGTTTGCGTCGATGATCTGTCTTTTACTAGTATTTTCATAATCAGATTCTAAATCAGGGTTTGTCTCCTTGTCTTTGATCTCGGCCACCAATGATTGTTTTGAGCGACATTCATCGATGTTTTGCCAAGGTATTTTGTGGAAATCGCACCATTTTTCGGTGTCCTTCTTTGTCTTCTCGTGACCCTTATTTTCCTATGGCTTGGACTAGTTTTCGGGAGACTGTTTGTTAGGGTCATCTTTGTCATACTTTTGTTTTTGCAAATTTGCAGACCCAAACTCCCGTTTGTTCTGGTGCTTAAATTTCTGCTCAATTTTAACAGCATATCGATAAGCAGCATCGAGTGATGAGATGTCCAGAAAATCCATTTCAGTTTGGATGTGTCTGTGTAGAGCCCCACAGTATTTCAGAACCAAAGGTCATTTGGACTCTTTGATACCCAACTTGGTGCGCAAGATATGGAAGGTATTGGTGAACTCCAAAACTGTTTGGCCCCTCTCTTGTCGCAGTGTGGTCCACCTCATGTACTGGTCCTCATAGTTTCCAACAGGGTAATACTATTCATTTACCGCATCCACAAAAAAATCCCAAGTGGGCTTGACCCCATATATTCTAGACTCCTCTGTGGAACTCTGCTCCCAGTAAGTTTCCCACCAATGTTTGACATCGGGAAGAGTCTTAAGGAGCGCAAATATGATCTTTTCTCTGTCGAAAAAAGTGTGAACAGAGAAATAACCTTCTAATAGATTTAACCATTTATCTAGGGCATTTGCATCTATCCGACCTTCAAATATAGGAATATCAAAATTGACCTATACCTTAAAAGGCTAGGTGCCTCCAAAGTGGTCGCTTGATGAATATACACCTGATGCTATTGGGAGGCGTTGAAGGATGTGGGAAATATTCTCCATCATTTCGTCCCTCTGTCGTGTGAGAGATTGCTCAAGCAACAAACTTATAGGATCGTATGCTCCGTCGTTTTTATTTTCTTCCACCATGGAGGGTTTCTTGGGCATGCGAGAGCTATTGTCTTCAAGAGAGACAAGCTCGAGACCCAACTTGCTATACTCGAACCTCGTCAGGGACATGCACTGAAAAACGATCAAGAGCAGCTTGCTCTGATACCACTGATCTAGATTATTTTCGGCACGAAATGAGAGCGGAGATATAATACAAAAAATGCACAGAGATATCGCAAATATTCAATAATATAACATAAATGTATCAGAGATGCAACCATAAACACAGATATACAGTAATACATGATTTCTATGAATGAAAGAATGTACAGAGACTGTAAAAATACAGAGTGAAAGACTCACTAGAATGGTGGCAACTTATCTCTGAGAAGAGATGTGACGGCTACTCGCATTCGTAAGAAGATGATTACAATGAGGCTCTAAAGGCTTTTTTACAATAGACATGAATGCCAAAAACCCTAGACATCCAAAAACCTAACCCTAGGAGATGAAGGGCCAAAAGTCATGTGGGCCTCGTTTGGGTAAGTTAGTACATCAACTTCTCGGGATCATAACTTTTGCATACGATCTATGTTTTAGGCGCATGATAGCTCGTTGGAAAGGTATCATCGTGGAGATTCATTTTAGGCGCAATATCAAAGGAACTTTCATATTGCAAACTTGATTTCCCAAAAAACATTGTTTAGGGCCTCAAAATGGTCCCGGAAGTTAAAAACTGCTAAAAATAGTAAATTACCAAAATTGCCAGAAAATTATTTTTAGCCAGTTGGAAAAGGTGGGTGGCCACCAATATCCACCTGGATCACACCTCCTCTTTCCGGATAAATGGGGCTAGGGAAAGTACGGTTTCTTCATCGTATCCCAAGGATTTTCTTCTCTTCAATCCCCCCAAGATCTGATTGAATCAACAACCCTTTGGAATCAGGTCAGGTATCCTCTCGACCTTCCTAAAGTAAACTTCTTCTGTTGGGTTTTAATGCACAGGAAAGTTTTGACAGGCAAAAATCTGACAAAAAGAGGTATTATCATTCCTCATAGATGTTCCATGTGTTGTAATGCTCTGGAAACAATGGATCATCTGTTTGTGGACTGTCTTTTTTCCCAAGAAGTTTGGAAGATCTCCCTTCAAGGCCTCAATGCCACAGTCCCGATACAGATCTGAGTCAGTGGTTAACTTTTTCTCCTCCTGGAAGGTGCGTTATCCTCAAGAGATTCAGAGCAGTGAAAATTGGAAAATAATTTGGTAGGCCATCCCCAAATACATCTGTTGGGAACTATGGCTCGCCAGAAATGACCAAATATTCAACAACACTCTGTCTTCCTCCCCAACGGTGGTTGCTAAAGCAAAAGATCTTCTTCTTGAAATAGTGGAAAATCATCCCTTCAAGAACGAAAATACTCTCATACTTGAAGAAAAGAAATGGATTGGAACATTCACTTTCTGAGACAGAAAACAAACCTCTGTACGCCCATCTATCTCTCCAGGATGGCGTTTGCGAGACAAGGATGTTGTTTTTCAAGATTGGTGGAGGAGGCAATGCATAGCCTTGGTCTTTTTCAATGGCACCTCCAAAGGAAACCCAGGGAACGCAGGAGCTTGCGGAGTGATTTACTCCTCGGATGGATCCCGAAAATATAGCTTCAATTGGGTACTTGGCCAGAGATCAAATAACCAAGCTGAAATTCTCAAGCTGCTAAAATCTTGTCAGATAGTGCGTGAAAATGGTATTAAATAAATACAAGTTTTTGGAGACTCTGAAATCTTGATTAAGATCTTAAATATGAATGACCACTTCAGCAATCCAGCGATCAATAAGACATTGCAAAGGCTATGAAAAGTGTTGCAAGACTTCTCCTCCTCTCTATTTTTCCACATCCTTCGTTGATCGAAATAGGAAGTATATGCAAAGGCGAATATGGGTTGCCTATTTCCCTTAGGTGAATTCAGCAAAAATGACGAAGCCCCCTTGTGGATTCCCATCCCGTAGATTTGGCTCCTCCTCACCTCAAAACTTTGTAAGAATGGGACAAATTGTACTTAAGTTAAGCGGGAAGTTGTTCCCTTGTAATGATGATTTATTTGGTCTAGGCCCAACCGGTTTCAATTATCAAATAAAATTACCCATTTTAGTTAAACAAAAAAATTGTAATGGAAAATGGGAAGGTTCAAACTAATTAGGGTGGATTTATTAATTAAATAGGAAATTAATGTTATACGCATTATCATTAGTTGATTAAGTGAGGATGGCAATATTTTTCCCTCAAATTATGGTTTGGGTATTAATTATCAAACATTTTTTCCTAGGTTTAAAATTACTTATTTTATAGGTTTAAAATTATGAGTGCAAATGTCAAAGACACCACTTACTTTTGTGGGATGAGTGCAAATGTCAAAGACACCACTTACTTTTGTGGGAATATGATCGAGGCTAGTGATATAAAACTCCCTCTCATTAACAAGTGGACCACAACTAAGTAGATATTAATTATATAACTTATTTCTATTTCATTAATATGTAAAATTTAAATAAAAAATGTTCTAATTTTGAATAATAATTTTATTTAAGTAAATAATATTTATTAAAGATAGAATGTGCTAGTGGGTATTTTTTAAGGGAGTGAGTAATGAAATTGTATGTATACAATTAATTTCATAGACAATTTGATTAGTGGGATTCAAATGCTGATTTTTATAGACTATTAATGGTATATGCACCACTACTAGTTAGTTAAGTGAAAGATCAAGTGGAGGGTCATAATTAATTGTCTAACACTCAATGTAATGTCATCTCACCTGCTAGTCTTATGAGTGGCAATCAATGCTATGCATCTTCATTAGTTGGCTAAGCAATAGTGATAATTAATTGTCTGGCATATTATTATGACATCTTGTGTATGGTTGTTAACATTATATATAACTTCATTAGTGAGTTAAAAAAAGGCGAGAATTAATTATCTCACATATTGTACCATGTCAATTCCTATATTAGTATTAGATGCAACACATATAAAGATTAAAATAAAAAATGTTTATTTTTTTAAATTATTGTAATTTTATTACAAAAATTTAAGTTAGTGTGAACAAGAATATAAATATATATATATATATATATATCTTAATATATTATTATAATTTAAAAACACAATTTTAAATTATGGTAGATAATTTAACAAGAATATAGAGGAAAAAATAAAATATCAATTATTAAGAGTATAAAGAAAAAAATATAATTAAAATATTATTTTTTTAATGTTCAAAATAATTTAAGTTTTGTGTATTGGATATCAGGATTGGTGCTAAGATGTGTATTAAATAATGATCATTATGGATAATTAATGTTATGTGCATTGTCTTAATTAAGTTNATATATATATATATATATATATATATATATATATATCTTAATATATTATTATAATTTAAAAACACAATTTTAAATTATGGTAGATAATTTAACAAGAATATAGAGGAAAAAATAAAATATCAATTATTAAGAGTATAAAGATAAAAATATAATTAAAATATTATTTTTTTAATGTTCAAAATAATTTAAGTTTTGTGTATTGGATATCAGGATTGGTGCTAAGATGTGTATTAAATAATGATCATTATGGATAATTAATGTTATGTGCATTGTCTTAATTAAGTTTGGTGATATTCTATTATATGCAATTCATTAGTTAGTTTAAGTAAAAATGGTAGTATTCTCCCTCTCAAAATCTAGTGTGTATATCAATTATTTAAGCTGGTAATATTCTCTCTCAAATCTTGTGTAGATATTAATTCTTTAAAATATTTAGAGTGAATAATAATTATCTAAGGTGGTAATGTTCTCTCCCTCAAAAACTTGTGTGGATATTAATTCTCTAAAATATTTCTATGCCATCTCACAACAATTGTATGAAGTTAAAAGAAATTGTTTAAGTTTTTAATATTGAAATTTTTTAAACAAATAATTTTTATATGGTGATAGGCTATTTGACTAATTAGGGGTGGGCTTGATGAGATTTCATGTATGCAATTAATTTCATCTACCACTTGATTAAGTGAATCCAACTAATGATATGCTTGGATAATTAATGATGTGTATATTTTTATTAGTTAGTTAAGTTTATCGTGACAAAGTTTATGGACCACATAAAATTTGCACTCATTTCAAAGAATTTGAGGATGAGTAGTTGGGTGTAATTGTGTGATCACATGTTAGTGTTGTGTGTAAAAAGAATTTGTTCCATATAACTATGCACCTCAAATACCTTGGAATGGATGCAAATTCTGTTAATTCATAAATTTGCAATAATTATCTCAGATATGATGTTGTGCATTAAAAAAAAATGATAATTAATTTTCAAGAAAGCATATTTAGATATTACTTAGACATTTTATATCATTTTCACAAAGTTGTATTCACTTAATTCTATAATGTTCACATTTTACTATATTATTTTACCCAGTAATGTTATGTATTAGATGTATTTAAAATTGAAAATAATAAGTGTTTAATTTTATAATTATCCTGATTTTAAAATTTATTTTTTTAATGATAATAAATCATTTTAATTAAAATATATGAAAAATAATTAAATTTATATGGAAGAATTTTAAAACATTTAAATCGATTATTTTTAAATTATTTTAAAATTATTTTAAAAATAATGTTTATCATAATCATATTTTTTTAACGGTTTAAAAAAATAAATAATTAATAAAAATATATTTGGTGATAAAATAATTAATAAAAGTATATTTGGTGAGAACAATAAAAGTTTAAAAGTATAATTTTTAAAAACAGTAAAAGTTGGTCTATGTTGATTTGTTTCTTTCAATGGTTCAAAATTGGCAATATGATTGTTTTCTACCGTACAAAAGTATTTAAGCTTTGTATATTGAATATGGTTTTGCAAAGCTAGAAAATAGAAATAAAAATAAAAATAAAAATATGTAATGGACAATGAGAAGACCTCTGACATTGTAGTTGAGAATACAAAATTATTTAAGCTTTGTACATTGAATATTGTTTTGCAAAACTATTTTAATAAATTGAATACATTTTTAGATAATAAGATATATGGTGGTCTTAACAACCTAATAAGAAAAAAAAACATGTAATGTACAATGGAAAAACTGTATGAGTGAATTCATCTTTGAATAGGGTATTAATGTAATTTAATGTATTATTTTGTTAAATTTTAAGTGTAAAAAAATGAATATTTAATTTTTTCAATTATTGTAATTTAAAAATATAATTTTAAATTAAAAAAATAATTAATATTTATTAAATATAATATTTGATTTAGAAAAATAATAATGAAAAATAATTTAATTTTAATATTTTATATTGATTTTTTTTATAGTTATTAATAATTGTTTTAATTTTGAATATTAATTTTATTTAAGTAAACAACTTTTATTAAATATAGAGTGTGTTACTGGGAAAATTTTAAGGGAGTGAGTAATGAGATTGTATGTATGCAATTAATTTTATAGTTAAGTGAGATTCAAATGATGATTTGTATATCCTCTCAGTCCTCGGCTCTTCCCCGCACCTTAGATGCAGCGCCACCACCTCCGAGGCAGGACTCTGCAAGCGCTGGAACACCCTCTGTTGACGCAGCTACGAGTGATTTTGTTAAGGATAAATTGGCCAATCTTTATGGCCTTGTTTTCGAGCTAAGGCAGGGCGTTGAGGACCTGCAGTTCAGGCTGTAGCTGTAGAATGAGAAGGCCACCCTCTTCCTCCAGCTCCTATCCTCGTTGTACGAGGACTTCCACTCGATCCCGGCAGCTGCCACCTCCGAGAAGGCACCCAATGCAGACATAGCCACAGAAATAGAGAGCAAAGGAGCCTGCGACCTTGACGGAGCAAAGGAGCACACGACCTTGCCACAAGCACAGAGTACACCTACCGCAGCTGAAGACATAACGATGAAGGAGGCAACAGCTCCACCTTCGCCGGACACAGGTAATGCCACCGAGACCGAGCAACACATGGCGCAGCACAACAGTGGAGACAGGCAGCAGGAGAAGCTCGGGATGCACTGGGGCGACGGGACGGCAATTGTGGAGGAGGAACCATGGACAGGCGACCTCAACGTCACCTGGCCAGGTTACGCACCAACTGTCTAATGTTTGATGATTTAGAAATACTTGTTATATGTCCGATGTTCCAGCTGGAGATCTATTTTGTTTTTAGACTTTATAAAGCATGCTTGCTGCTCTTTTCAAACTGATTAGGTTGTTGACTAGGTTGGTTTCCCCTCTGTTGGGGCAGCCTGGAATTCTCAGTAGACCCGCTACTCTGTTTTGTAACAGTCTTTTTGCCTATGGCAGGTTCCTAATATAATATATTTTCTTACTTAAAAAAAAAAAAAATGATGATTTGTATAGACAATTAATGCTATATGAAACACTATTAATTAGTTAAGTCGAGGGTCATAATTAATTATCTAGCACTTAATGTAATGTCATCTCAAGTGCTAGTCTTATGTGTGACAATTAATGTTATGCACCTTCATTAGTTGGTTAAACAATGGTGGTAATTAATTGTATCACATATTACTATTGCATCGTATATGTGGTTGTTAACGTTATTAGTTTAAGTGAAGGTGGTAGTATTCTCCCTCTCAAAGTCTAGTGTGGATATTAATTATTTGTGGTAATATTCTCTCTCAAAATCTTGTGTAGATATTAATTCTCTAAAATATTTGGCCAGAATAGGATATTAATTCTCTAAAATATTTGGCCAGAATAGTAATTATCTAAGGTGGTAATGTTCTCTCCCTCAAAAACTTGTGTGGATATTAATTCTCTAAAATATTTATATTCCATCTCACAACAATTGTGTGAAGTTAAAGAAATTGTTTAAGTTTTATATATTGAAATTTCTAAAACAAGTAATTTTTATAAATTTTATATGGTGATAGGCTATTTGACTAATTGGGGGTGGGAGTAATGAGATTTCATCTATGCAATTAATTTCATTGTCCACTTGATTAAGTGGGTTCAAGTAATGATATGCATGGACAATTAATGTTGTATGTATTTTTATTAGTTAGTTGAGTGACACTTAATTTTGCACCCATTTCAAGGAATTTGAGGATGAGTAGTTGGATGTAATTGTGCAACCTCAAATGTCTTAATTCATAAAATTACAATAAGTGTCTTACATAGTGCTATGTGGGACCACATGTTAGTGTTTTGTGTAAAGAGAATGTAATGTAAGTATTAGTGTAAGTATTACTATGACATCTTATAATATCTTAGGAAGTAGTGTTCACATATTACCATGACATATTATGTAGTGATGTTCACATATTACTTTGACATCTCATGAAATAGAGTTCACCTATTTCTATGTCATCTCCCTAAGTAGTGTTCACATTTTACTATACCATATCATCAAGTAATGTTAAGTGTTACATGTGTATAAAGTTGAAAATAGTTAGTTGAATTTAGGGTGGTAGTTCATAGCAAAGCTATCTTGTCAATAATTGTTTCACTTAGTGCTATTTTTTCAAACTTGTTAATGTTGTGAAAAGAAAATGGTAATTAATTCTCACCTAGTGCTATCTTATCTCACGTGTTAATGTTGTGTAAAGAAAATGGCAATTAATTCTCACCTAGTGATATCTTATCTCAAGTGTTAATGTTGTGTAAAGAGAATAGTAATTAATTTGCATGTAGTGTTATGACATCTTATAACATCTTCTAAAGTATTGTTCAAGTATTACTATAACATCTTCTAAAGTATTGTTCACATATTACCATGACATTTTATGAACTAGTATTCATAAATTACTATCAAATCTCATGAAATAGTGTTAACCTATTTCTATGTCATCTCCCTAAATAGTATTCACATTTTACTATACAATCTCATCGAGTAATGTTTCTAAGAAAATGGTAATTAATTCTCACAATTATTATTATAACATCATATGACTGTTATTAATAAATGAGTAATGTTTCTAAGAAAATGGTAATTACCAAAGGTTCGATAGTAAGATCTATTATAACATCATATGACTATTATTAATAAATTGAATACAGTAAGTAATGTTTATAACTATTATTAATAAATTGAATACAGTAAGTAATGTTTATAACTATTATTAATAACTTGAATACAGTTTTGCAAGGTTCGATAGTAAGATCTATGGTGCTTTTAGAAACATAATAAGAAAAAAAAAATGTAATGGACGATGAAAAGACCTGTGACTATGTAGATGAGAGGCTTTATTGAAAGATGCATTTGAAAAACTGGATGCGCGAATCCATTTTCAGTTTGAATCAGGTATTAATGCTGGTTTTTAAACCATGTTTGAAACCACTGGTCTGTGACCCGGGTGAATGGCCTGCATTATTGAAGAACTCCTGGAATTGATCTCAGCGGACTGTTCTGGGTTTACACCATACCGAAACATATAAAGCTTTGCTCACATGTACTTGTTTTTATATTTATTCACATTACAAACACAGCAATGTTCCAACAGCGCATTTCTGTATCCTCGTTTTGTGCTATGCTTTTAGTATATTATGTGGCCTCTAAACCTAAGAATCTATCTACAATTCAATTAGAGGATAGAGTAATGAGATTTTATATATGCAATTAATATAATTTGATGGTCAATTGATTAAGTGACTTTAATTAATAATATATATGGACAATTAATGTTGTATGTATTTTTATTAGTTAGTTGAGTTAATGTAGTTGTGCAAGGTGCAAAAATTTTTAATTCATAAAATTGCAATAATTATCTCACATAGCTTTATGTCTTATTACAAATCTTGGTAATAAATTCTCACTTGGTTGAGTATTACTATGCTATCGTATAATATATTTGGAAGTAGTGTTCACATATTACCATGACATGTTATGAAGTAGTGTTCACATTTTACTATACCATTTCACAAATAATGGTAAGTGTTATATGTATAAAGTAAAAAATAGTTACTTGAGTTAAGTAGTTCATAGAAAATATTATGAGCTAGGTAAGCTCATCCATTTCAAGGCATTTGAGAATAAGTGGTAGGGGGTAATTATTCACCTCAAATACCATGGAATGGTTGCAAATTATATTAATTTATAAACTTTATCCTTGCAATAATTGTCTAGGTAGTGTTATCTTATCTCAAGTGTTAACCTTGTGTAAAGAGAATGGTAATTAATTCTCGTCTAAACATTCTACTTTTTGGTTATTTTCCGAGGATATTATCCATTTAAACAACATAAAATTGTGGTTTGGTCCACATTTGTATTGTGGTGAAAAATGCTAAAACATAGAACCTATCTTATCTTACATGTTAATGTTGTGTAAAGAGAATGGTAATTAATTCTCACTTACTTCTATCTTATCTCAATGTTAATGTTGTATAAAGAGAATGGTAATTGATTCTCACTAAGTAGTGTTCAAGTATTTCTGACATTGTATAACATCTTCTAAAGTATTGTTCACATTATCATGACATCTTATGAAATAATGTTCACATATTACTCTCAAATCTCATGAAGTAGTGTTTACATTTTACTCTGAAATTTCATGAAGTAATATTAATTATGATTCCATTTCAAGATATTGATTCCATTTCAAGATATTGATTCCATGTAATTATGCATCTCAAATACAAATACTTTGGAATAGATGCAAATTTCAATAATTTATAAATTCGCAAAATATGCTACCAAATCTCATGCGTTATTAATGTTGTAAATTAAAAAAAAATGATAATCAATTATCATGAAGTCATGTTTAAGCATTACTTTCACATCTTCATAAAATTGTGTTCACTTATAGTGTTCACATTTTATTATACTATCTCATCAAGTAATGTTATGTATTAGATATATATAATTGAAAATAATATGTATTTAATTTTATAATTATCTTAATTTTAAAAATTATTTTTTAATTATAATAAACAATTTTAATTAAAATTTATGAAAAATAATTAAATATATATTAAAATTGTTTGAATTATTTTTTAATTATAATAAACAATTTTAATTAAAATTTATGAAAAATAATTAAATATATATTGAAATTGTTTAAAACATTTAAATTGATTATCTTTAAAACAATGTTGAGCATATGTTTAAAAAAAATTAATAATTAATAAAGTCTTAATTTAATTGTTCTATCATTTTTGTTTGGCTATATTTTCTGTTTAATTTTGTTTAAAATTGGGTTAGAAAACTATATTTTTTGTTTAATTTTGTTTAAAATTGGGCTGGAATTTGTTGTATCTGTATATTTGAGTGATTAATTCTGTATAATCTTAGTATTTCAGTCATTTTTCATTTTTCAGCAGGCTCAATCCATTTCTAGATTCAGCAATGTAATTAAATAACAAAAAATTGTGATTTTATGCAGATTTATATGGTCTGATTCTTGTTAAAAAAAGCAAAAAATTAGAAAAATTAAAAAAAAAAACATTATTAAAAATATATAGAATAAAAAACAATAAAAGTTTAAAAGAATATTAGGGAAAAAACAGTAAAATTAGGCGATGTTGGTTTTAGTTTTTTCAATGGTTTCAAATTGGCCATATAATTGTTTTCTAAACTTTGTATGTATTATTAAAAGTATATAGAATATAAAACAATAAAAGTTTAAAAGAATATTAGGAGAAAAACAGTAAAAGTGTTGGACAATGTTGGTTTTAGTTATTTCAATGGTGTTAAATTGGCCATATAATTGTTTTTTAAGGTACAAAATAATTTAAACTTTATATGTATTAAATATAGTTTTACAAAGCTAATTTAATAAATTGAATAATTTTTGTTACGGTGGTTTTAGAAACATAATAAGAGAATATGAGAAAAAAAAAATCATGCAATGGACAATGAGAAGACTGTGACATTGTATATGGAAAAAAAAAATCATGTAATGGACCATGAGAAAACTGTGACACTGTAGATGAGAGGTTTTAATCAAAGATACATTTGAAAAATTGTATGGGCGAATACATGTTCCGTTTGAATATGAGTATTAATGTCATTTAATGTATTATTTTGTTAAAAATATCATTTCAGATATTAATTTCATTTAATGTATTATTTTGTTAAAAATATCATTTCATATATAAAAGAATAAATATTTAATTTTTTCAATTATCATAATTTTGAAATATAATAAATAATTAAAAAAGTAATTAATTAATATTTATTAAATATAAAATTTTATTAAAAAATAATTATGTTTCAATATTATCATAATTTTAAATTATAATATATAATTAAAAAATTATTAATTAATATTTATTAAATATCTTTTTTTATTAAAAAAATAATAAAAAAAACAATTTTATTTTTTATTTTAATATTGAAATAAATTAAACTTTTAAACTTTGTATATTGATTTTTTTTTTAATTATTAAATAAAATATGTGATATTGAAATTTAAATTTGGTATATTAAAATTTTTATAATAATTTATATTATTAAATAAAATAGAGGTAATGAAAATAAAATTTTGTATGTGATAGTGAAAACAAAATGTGTAATGGAAAATGGGAATGTTAGAATTAATTAGGGGTGGATTTATTAATTATAAAGGTAATTAATGTTATATACATTATTATTGGTTGATTAAGTGAGAATGGTCATATTTTTTCCATATTAGTTAGTTTAAGTGAAAGTGGCATCTGTCTCAAAGTCTAGTGTGGATATTAATTATTTAAGGTGGTAATATTCTCTCTCAAAATCTTGTGTGGATATTAATTCTCTAAAATATTTCTATGTCATCTCACAACAATTGTGTGAAGTTAAAAAAAAATGTTTAAGTTTTGAATATTGAAATTTATTAAATAAGTAATTTTTATAAATTTTATGTGGTGATAGGCTATTTAACTAATGTGTGAAGTTGAAAAAAATTGTTTAAGTTTTGAATATTGAAATTTATAAATAAGTAATTTTTATAAATTTAATATGGTGAAAGGCTATTTGACAAATAATTAATTTAATCTGCCACTTGATTAAGTGGGTTCAAGTAATGATATGCATGGATAATTAATGTTGTATGTATTTTTATTAGCTAGTTGAGTTTAATTCATAACAAAGCTTATGGGCCAAGTAAACTTTGCACCAATTTCAAGGTATTTGAGAATGAGTCGCACCTCAAATACCTTGGAATGGGTGCAAATTGTGTTAATTCATAAACATTAAACTTGCAATAAATGCAATAATTATCTCACGTACATCTATGATCTCAAGTGTTAATGTTGTATAAAGAGAGTGGACATATCACGTGTTAATGTTGTGTAAAGAGATATTGTGATCTTATCTCACGTGTTAATGTTGTGTAAAGAGATATTGTGATCTTATCTCACGTGTTAATGTTGTGTAAAGTATGTCGACATCTCACATGTTATGGTAATTAATTCTCACATAGTGCTATCTTATCTCACTTGTTAATGTTGTGTAAAGAGAATGGTAATTAATTCTCACTTACGCTATCTTATCTCACGTATTAATATTGTGTAAAGAGAATGGTAATTAATTCTCAGTAAGTAGTGTTAAAGTATTACTCAGATTTTATAACATCTTCCAAAGTATTTTTCACATTACCATGAGATCTTATGAAGTAATGTTCACATATTACTCTCAGATCTCATGAAGTAGTGCTCACTTATTTATGTGTCAATCTCCCTAAGTAGTGTTCACATTTTACTGTACAATTTCATCAAGTAATGTTATGTGTTAAATGTATATAAAGTTGAAAATAACACATATTTGATTTTTTAATTAGTTACTTGAGTCTAAAATGATAATTCATCAATAGATTTTGCACCCATTTCAAGGTATTTTAGGATGAGTTGTTCCATATAACTATGCACCTCAAATACCTTGGAATAAATGCAAATTCGTTAATTCATAAATTTGCAATAACTATCTTAGATATGCTATGAGATCTCAAGTGTTAATGTTGTGCATTAAAAAAATGGCAAAAAGGCAGGTTTAGATATTACTTTGACATCTTATATCTTCGTAAAGTTGTGTTTACCTAATTCTATAGTGTTCACATTTACCATCTCATCAAGTAATGTTATGTATTAGATGTGTATAAGATTGAGAGTAATGAGTATTTAATTTTATAATTATTATAATTTTAAAAATTATTTTTTAATTATAATAAATAATTTTAATTAAAATATATAAAAAATAATTAAATACAAATTAAAATATTTTAAAATATTTAAATTAATTATTTTTAAATTATTTTAAAAATATTGTTGATCTTTTAACAGTTTAAAAAAATAAAATAATTAATAAAAATATATTCTATAAAAAAAATAAAAAATAAAAAAGTATATTCGGTGAAAAACAATAAAAGTTGGATTATGCTGGTTTTGGTTCTTTCAATGGTTGTTCAAAATTAACCTTACGTACCGTACAAAATCATTTAAGCTATGCACATTGAATATAGTTGTGCAAAGCTAGTTTAATAAATTGAATACATTTTTGCAAGGTTTGATAATAAGATATATGGTGGTTTTAAAAACTTATGAGAAAATAGGGGAAAAAACATGTAATGTACAATGAGAAGATCCGTGACACTGTATATGAGAGGTTTTATTGAAAGATACATTTGAAAAACTGTATACGCTAATCCATCTTCAGTTTGAATCAGGTATTAATGTCTTTTAATTTAATGTATTATTTTGTTAAAATTATCATTTTAGGTGTAAAAGAATAAATATTTAATTTTTTTAATTATTAAAAATTTAAATTAAAATTTATAATTAATATTTATTAAATATAATATTTGATTTAAAAAAATAATAATGAAAAATAATTAAATTTTAATATTTTATTTTAAAAAAAAATTAGAGTTATTAATTATTATTAAATAAAGTATGTGGTATTGAAATTTAAGTTTTGTATATTAATTTTTTTATAATAATTTATAATTATTAAATAAAATATAGGGATTAAAAATAAAGTTTTGTATGTGATAGTGAAAACAAAATATGTAATAGAAAATGGGAGGTTAGAATTAATTAGGGGTGTTTTTATTAATTATATAGGTAATTAATGTTATATGTATTATCATTACTTGATTAAGTGTTGATGGTAATATTTTCTCCATCAAAATATTAATTATTGATATTTTTTCCTAGGTTTAAAATTAAAGTGGATATTAATTATTGAACTTATTTTTATGCCATTAATATGTAAAACTTAAAAAATAATTGTTTTAATTTTGAATATTAATTTTATTTAAGTAAAAAATATTTGTTAAATATAGAATGTGTTAGTGGGCAACTTTTGAGGGAATGAGTAATGAGATTGTATGTATGCAATTAATTTTATAAACAACTTGATAAAGTGAGATTCAAATGATGATCTTTATAGACAATTAATGGTATATGCACCACTACTAGTTAGTTAAGTCTAGGTTCAAGTGGAGGGTCATAATTAATTATCTAGCACTTAATGTACAATGTCATCTCGCGTGCTAGTCTTATGTGTGACAATTAATGTTATGCACCTTTATAGTTGACTAAGTAGTGGTGATAATTAATTGTCTCGCATATTATAAAATTTTAATATAAATTATTGTAATTTAAAAACATAATTTTAAATTACAATACATAAATGAACAAGAATATAGAGGAAAAAATAAAATCTACATATATTAAGAGTATAAAGATAAAAATATGATTTTTTAATGTTCAAAATATTTAAGTTTTGTGTATTGAATATTTTTTTTTTTGTAAAGATTGGTGCTAAGATGTATAGTTTGTCTTAATTAAGCATGGTGAGAATCACTAGTTAGTTTTAAGTGAAGGTGGTAGTATTCTCCTTTTCAAAGTCTAGTGTGGATATTAATTATTTAAGGTGGTAATACTCTTTCTCAAAATATTGTATGGATATTAATTATTTGATGTGGTAATGTTCTCTCCCTCAAAAACTTGTGTGGATATTAATTCTCTAAAATATTTCTATGTCATCTCACACAACAATTGTGTGAAGCTAAAGAAATTGGTTAAGTTTTGAATATTGAAATTTCTAAAACAAGTAATTTTTATAAATTTTATATGGTGATAGGCTATTTGACTAATTAGGGTTGGGAGTAATGAGATTTCATGTATTCAATTAATTTCATGTATGTAATTAATTTCATCGTCACTTGATTAAGTGGGTTCAAGTAATTATAAGCATGGACAATTAATGTTGTATGTATTTTTATTAGTTAGTTGAGTTCACATTCAAATGTCTTGGGATGGGTGCAAATTACTTTAATTCATAAAATTGCAATAAATGTCTCACATAGTGTTATGTGGGACCACGTGTTAGTGTTGCATGTAAAGAGAATGGTAATAAATTCTCACAAACTAGTGTTCAAGTATTACTATGACATCTTATAACATCTTCGGAAGTAGTGTTCACATATTATGTAGTAGTGTTCACATATTATTACCATGACATATTATGTAGTAGTGTTCACATATTATTTTGACATCTCATGAAGTAGAGTTCAACTATTTCTATGCCATCTCCCTAAGTAGTGTTTTAAAGTTGAAAATAGTTAGTTGAGTTTAGGGTGGTAGTTCATAGCAAAGCTTATGGGCCAAGTAAACTCTGCATCCATTTCAAGGCATTTGAGAATGAGCCGTCCCTAATTGTGCACCTCAAATGCCTTGGAATGGGTGCACATTAGGCTAATTCATAAATTTTAAACTTGCAATAATTGTCTCAGGTAGTGCTATCTTGTCAAACGTGTTAATGTTGTGGTAAGAGAATGGTAATTAATTCTTAAGTAGTGATATCTTATCTGAAATGTTAATGTTGTGTAAAAAGAATCTAATGGTAATTAATTCTCACTAAATAATGTTCAAGTATTACTATGACATCTTATAACATTTTTAAAAGTATTATTTACATATTACCATGACATTTTATTAAGTAGTGTTCACATATTACTCTCAGATCTTATGAAATAGAGTTTACCTATTTCTATACCATCTCTCTAAGTAGTGTTCACATTTTACTTTACAATCTCATTCAATAATGTTTCAAGACATTTGAGGTTGAACTCTTCAATATAATTGTGCACTTTAAATACCTTGGAATAGATGTAAATTCTATTAATTCATAAACTTGCAATAATTATCTCACCTGTTAATCTTAATGTTATCTGTAAAAAATAATAATAATAAATTCTCACAAAATCATATTTAGATATTATTATAACATCTTCTTAAAACTGTATTAACCTAATTCTATAGTGTTCACATTTTACTATACTATGTCCTTTAGATGTATATAAAGTTGAGCACTTATTAATTTTAATTTTATAATTATCACTTGAAATGTTTTAAAACATTTAAATTTGATTATCTGAAAAATACTGTTGATCATATACTGCTGTGATATTTTTTTTAACAGAAATAATGTTGATCATATGCTGCTGTTATTTTTTTACAGTTCAAAAAATTGGTTATAGGATTTTTTTTCAAAAAGAATTAGTATGTATCAATAAAGGAATAATTGGTAAAAAAACAAATAAAGGTATAATTGGTAAAAAATAAATAAAAGTTCAAAAGTATACTGAAATGTTTTAAAACATTTAAATTGATTATCTGAAAAATACTATTGATCATCTGCTGCTGTGTTGTTTTTTTTTACAGAAATAATGTTGATCATATGCTGTTGTTTTTTTTTTTTACAGTTCAAAAAATTGGGCATAGAAATTTTTTTCAAAAAGAATTAATATGTATCAATAAAGGAATAATTGGTAAAAAACCAAATAATTGGTAAAAAGCAAACAAAGGTATAATTGGTAAAAAAATAAATAAAAGTTCAAAAGTATACTGTATGAAAAACAGTAAAAGTTGGCCAATGCTGGTGTTAGTTTTTTCAATGGTTCAAAATCAGCCATATGATTGTTTTCTACCGTACAAAATAATTTAAGCTTGTACATTGAATATAGTTTTGCAAAGCTAGCTTCATAAATTTAATTCATTTTTGCAAGGTTCGATGATAAGATCTATGAGAAAGAAAAAAATATATATAATGGGTGAAAAGACCTGTGACAATGTAGACGAGAGGCTTTATTGAAAGATGCAATTGAAAAACTGGATGCGCGAATCCATCTTCAGTTATTAATGCTGGTTTTTAAACCATATTTGAAATACTGGTCTGTGAGCCGAGTGAATGGCCTGCATTATTGAAGGACCCCTGGAATTTATTTCCGAGTGAATGGCCTGCATTATTGAAGGACCCCTGGAATTTATTTTTCTCAGCGGACTGTTCTGGGTTTACGCCGTACCAGAAGATATAAAGCTTTGTTCACATGTACTTGTTTCTATATCTATTCACATTACAAACACAGGCGCATTTTTGTATCCTCGTTTTGTGGCCTCTGAGCCTAAGAATCTAACTACGTCTTCTGCGCTAAAACTCGGCTCGAAATCTTGTAACTGTGGAGCGGCGGCTGGCGCCCTATTTCATTAATCAATATATAAGCCACGGCCTATTTTTACAACTATATTAAAAAGCAAACAGCCTATTATTGCATAAACCCTATTATTACATAAAACCAGAAGATGGTCAAATCCAAAATGTACAGGCACGGATATTATATTATATTACCCAATGAAAAAAGAATTAAAACCAGGCTACTTTTTATTCTATTCTGTGTTAGTCGGATGTCTTGTTGTGACAAGACCAGCGTGACATATTGTTTACATTATATCAAACCAGTGTACAACCTTTACTGTCCTACAGATTCCATTCAAAAGCATAAACCAGAGAAATCCCGACAAAATTTTCAAAAACAGTTACATCAAGAAAAGTAGGCAACACAGAAAATAAACAAGGACAGTATGTACAATCTTCGTTTGTCTGGAATAAAATAAAAACATTCTATCTAACCAGTGTAAACAAAGCCGAGCATAAACCTGGAAAGAAAATGCCATTTTCACATTTAATTATCTCAAAAAATTACCTGAACAGATTCTTACCCCAAACACAAGATTCTTTACAAAAAAAAAAACACCCATTTCACCACCGACAATAAAGTTGCCAAGAAAAATCTACAGCGTTACTTATATTTTATATATATATAGTGAATCTCCGATATTACAAAAAAGGAGACCCTGAGCATGACCAGAGACGAAATTGACGATATACAAAAAAGTAGACACGACAAGGAATTAATGAAAATGCCCGCAGATTATGAAAAAGGGCTCAGAGCCACAGTGCTCCAGCTTCCTTCAAGAGAGGCACGAGAGAGCCGTTTATATGAGAAGCCATTACGCGGTCCAGTCCTCCCACAAGCTTTCCGCCTACAAAGACGGCGGGAACGGCTGGGCTTCCGCCCAGCAGCCTGAGCAGGGCCTTCTCGATCTCCTTGCCGCCGTGCTCCTCGTCCAGTTCGTAGACGGTGGGATTGACTCCCAGGCCACAGAAGAGCCTCTTGACAACATGGCACATGCAGCAGGAGCTTATGCTGAAGACCACCACGGCGCTCTCGGAGGCCAACTGATGGATTCTTTCCACCGGAGACATGAGGCTGCTGGAGGACGAACCCGACTGACTTGCCAGATGTAGAGACGTTCGCTCACCATACGAACCCTCGCCGAACTGATTATAGGCCCGAGCGTGATACTGCATATTGTATATATGCAGGAAGGAAGAAAAACACAAGTAGGGTAGCGGAGATTCGAGCTTGGAATGTAAGGAAAGCAAAGCTGAAGCTCGCGGAAGCTCGCTCAGGAAGAACGAGTGACTATAAGACAAGGCAGAGCGTCGTTACGCATGGAAAAAAAAAGAGAGACAGAGAGAATGAGAATGTGGTGTGGAGAAATGGAGAGGGGGTGTGGGGGGTTATATACACATGCCCCAGTTTGTCTTGTAGTGGAACGCCCGGCCTCACGCCCTGGCCACCTAGGATCGAATTAACTCCCTCTACCTCGGTTACAGAAAGGCCCGGCCCCTATATTAATACATCTCTAGTCCCTAGGCCATTATGATGATGATCACCATACGCATACACACATTGGTTGATGCAAATGCATAGGCAGGGCAGGAGCGAGTGACGTTCCAGCTGCTTGGCTCCCACGTCAGTTGATACATACACACTTATTATGTAAAATGCGGGGCAATGATCATCATATCGGTTGGATGGATGGATGAGTGAGTGAGGCGAGGCGAGGCATTGCGCGGGATGTAAGAATAATGATGATGTTGTCGCGGCAAGGCTTCCGCATGCGGCGCCATGTCGTTCTTTGTCTTCAAGGAGAAGGAGTGGAATGTCGCACGTACGAAGCCGACATACGCTCACGCCACGCCCCTCTTCCCATTCCTCTACATTCCAAATTCCCGTCCCGTCCCGTCCCATGTGTGCGGGTCCCTCTGACTATCGCCACACTGTTTTGCCGTAGAATTACAGTCGTGTCCTGCTCGCGTGCAGAGGAGGACTGAGGACGAAGGGCGAAGAAGGTAAACGCGAGGGGGGCGAAAAGCAGAAAAGCTGTGAGGCGTGGCATGCCGTCATAGTCAAACACCCACGTCTTACCACTCTGCCGTCTGCCGTCTCCTACAACACACGCTCTTCACATTTTGAGGGCACCCTCGGCGCTCAGCCCCCTGTGCACTGCAATATCTGCAGTATATGACCCGCTTCACATTCAACGGTCTAAACGGGGAAATCAAACCAAATAATATGCAAAGGGACCCAACGATAAAACTATCGTATTAAGAGCGAGAGCAATCCACTTTTTTTATATCATTTTCCCAAAATCAGCAGCGCGTAATGATAGTTATGTCACCGTTTGCACGAGTAATAGTCCCTGTACACTCGTGTCACTCTTATCTGCTTCCCTTCTGTTTTATGATTATGATTTGTTTCCGTTGGGCGTTGTTGTTTAACGGTTAACTGTAACACCCATTTCTCACCACTCTATTCGGTAAATCAAAAAATATGTGAGGTAGCTGTAGAAACCTTTAAATCACAATTTTCAGCTAAAGAAATTGCAGTTTAACATGGTTTTTTTTTGTCACGGGAAAGTTTTTCGTTTATATTCATCAGTATATAAACATTTTACATATCAGCCATTACAAAGTCCATCCCGGAGACTCAGCAGGGTTAGACCACAAGACCTCCTCCCAACTCTTGGAGAAAGGTACCCTCTTACCGTCTGAGCTGTCTCACGAGACTTGGTGAAGTTGAAGTTGCATGCATCCGAAAAAAAAAAAAAAAAATTATAGTGTTTTAATTAAGGCTTGGATTATATTTTCTATTTTTTGTTTTTTCCTAAATCGGGCATGTAAATCTGGACAAAATGGCTATTTTTTTTGTTGTTTAAATTGCATTTATGAATGCATAAATGGACACTTTAATTATACAAACTTAACCACTCAAATCTACATATCCAACCATTTCTCACCAACTTTCCAGCGAAATCAAACATAAAAAATAGCCAAAAAAAACCAAAAGATAAAAAGTTTAGACTAAGTTGTTTTTTAATTAATGCATATCACTCAGTTGTTCATCCATAAAATGAAAATTGAGTAAACAAGAAGCAACATAACCTTCAGAATAGATACTTAGTCACCTATTTGTGATTTATATCTTAAACATTTTTCATCCATGAAAATAAAATTGAGTAAACAAGAAGCAACATAACCTTCCAGTAGGGGTTCCTCGGCTCCGAATACTTCGATTGTTGAAGCCCCGACAGTTTCTATCCAGATGTCGAAGGAAGCACTGGTGTATTCCTCTCAGCTCAGCAAGCTCACCCTGGTTTGCAGGTTTAACGGCTTATGGCCGAATCTGGTTGCTCTTCGCTCCTGGATCGACTCCGAATGGTCCCCGCTTCTTGTGGGTGAGGTTACAGTCTACCCCCTTGCGAAGGGTTTTTTCACAGCTATCTTTGAATCTTCTGATGAAAGAGACTTGGTTTCCAGCTCCGGGTCGTGGTTCTGGGGCAGAGCAAGGCTGTCCGTACAGCCGTGGACCCCTGACTTTGATCCAGCCACGGCCTCTATTTCTACTGCTCCGGTCTGGGTGCGTCTCCCGTCACTTCCCCTGCACTTTCGGGGGGACAAATCTCTTGAATCTATCGGAAATGGCATAGGAAAATATCTCTA
>SNQJ01S0012242.1:27614-56884 GCA_010110895.2 Picea sitchensis | reverse complement strand
TTTCCGTTGGGCGTTGTTGTTTAACGGTTAACTGTAACACCCATTTCTCACCACTCTATTCGGTAAATCAAAAAATATGTGAGGTAGCTGTAGAAACCTTTAAATCACAATTTTCAGCTAAAGAAATTGCAGTTTAACATGGTGAAGTTGAAGTTTGTTTTTTTTCGTTTATATTCATCAGTATATAAACATTTTACATATCAGCCATTACAAAGTCCATCCCGGAGACTCAGCAGGGTTAGACCACAAGACCTCCTCCCAACTCTTGGAGAAAGGTACCGTCTTACCGTCTGAGCTGTCTCACGAGACTTGGTGAAGTTGAAGTTGCATGCATCCGAAAAAAAAAAAAAAATTATAGTGTTTTAATTAAGGCTTGGATTAAATTTTCTATTTTTTGTTTTTTCCTAAATCGGGCATGTAAATCTGGACAAAATGGCTATTTTTTTTGTTGTTTAAATTGCATTTATGAATGCATAAATGGACACTTTAATTATACAAACTTAACCACTCAAATCTACAGATCCAACCATTTCTCACCAACTTTCCAGCCAAAAAAAAAATAGCCAAAAAAAACCAAAAGATAAAAAGTTTAGACTAAGTTGTTTTTTAATTAATGCATATCACTCAGTTTTTCATCCATAAAATGAAAATTGAGTAAACAAGAAGCAACATAACCTTCAGAATAGATACTTAGTCACCTATTTGTGATTTATATCTTAAACATTTTTCATCCATGAAATTAAAATTGAGTAAACAAGAAGCAACATAACCTTCCAGTAGGAGTTCCTCGGCTCCGAATACTTCGATTGTTGAAGCCCCGGCAGTTTCTATCCAGATGTCGAAGGAAGCACTGGTGTATTCCTCTCAGCTCAGCAAGCTCACCCTGGTTTGCAGGTTTAACGGCTTATGGCCGAATCTGGTTGCTCTTCGCTCGTGGATCGACTCCGAATGGTCCCCGCTTCTTGTGGGTGAGGTTACAGTCTACCCCCTTGCGAAGGGTTTTTTCACAGCTATCTTTGAATCTTCTGATGAAAGAGACTTGGTTTCCAACTCCGGGCCGTGGTTCTGGGGCAGAGCAGGGCTGTCCGTGCAGCCGTGGACCCCTGACTTTGATCCAGCCACGGCCTCTATTTCTACTGCTCCGGTCTGGGTGCGTCTCCCGTCACTTCCCCTGCACTTTCGGGGGGACAAATCTCTTGAATCTATCGGAAATGGCATAGGAAAATATCTCTACAATTGCCCTGAAGCTGCCCCAGTCAACTCCACCTTTGCCCGGATCTGTGTAGAGATGGACTTCAACAAGGGTTTCCCAGTAGAAATCATCCTCCTCGGAGAGAACTTCTCTTGGACCCAGAAGATCGATTTCGAGAACCTCTGTTTCAGATNTACTGGCCAGTCCACCTTCTTAATATAATCCATAACCGTTTTCGTAAAAAAAAAAAACATAACCTTCCAGTAGATACTTAGTCACCTATTTGTGATTTATATCTTAGACTTAAACTATGAAAGTGGAACAATATTTTTAGAAATAAAACATAAGTCTCACTAAGTATTGTAATAGATTTTTGAGAATACATTGTGTTAAAATTTAGAGACTCCACCCCTCATCAAAAGATTTAACTAAAACTTTTGAAAAATAGAAAATAATAAGTTTTTAATGTATATATTACTCGATTTTTCATAATGATAAATTAAGATTGAGTAAACAAGAAGCAACATAACCTTGAGTAGCTACTTAGTCATCTATTTGTGATTTGTATTTTACACGCAAACTAAGAAAGTGGGAAAATATTTTTAGAGGCTCCACCTATCATCAAAATTGAAAAATAAAAAATAACTAATTTTTAACCGAACAAAAACAAAAACAGTAGTTAAGAATTATTAATAAAATATGTGCTAAATCTAATAAATAGAAAATGAAAAATTTATTAATAAACTAATATTTTATCATTAATTATTAATTTTTGTTTTTTTTAGTTTCCTATTAGGGGTTAATTACTTTTATCTTTCAAAAGTTTAGATTGGATATGATTGGTGGAGTGTTTGAATCGTTGGAATATTAAATTTCAACACAACTATTCTAAAAAATCTCATTTACAATTATGACTAATTATGAAAACCTTCATGCTAAAATTCAGAATAACTACCCTTTAGTTACTCATCGCCACATGGAGTTTAATATTCTATATTTTGATCCCTTCACTTGAATCAACCACACACAACTATGATAGATTAGACCCATGCTAAACCTCTTTTACAATGATATTATGAGAAGTTGCATCTCCTTGTTGGGGATCTAGAACAATTATAAGTGTACAATATTTTTTCACCTTTTTCTTTCAAATATCTTTCCACTTAGTGGAATGATGTAGGGTTGGTGGAGGCTTTAGATAAATTTACAATGTTGCACTTAGAATAAAGCATCATCCCACCACACAAATGACCCAACTACCACAAAAGAGGAGAAGAAGGGAGTGGAGTCACCATTCTAGGTTTTTGGGTAACCAAGAGCCTCCAAGAAAGGGAGAGTGAAGGAGAGAAAGGAAGACACTAAGTTACTTATTTAAATCTTTTTTTGTTCTCCTTTATGAATGAACTTTGGTTATGTCTCAAGATTCTTTTAAATGTGAGGAAAATTGTCACACGCCTAGACTTTTTGTTCCTTTTGAGTGTCACATACCACTCAGAAGCCAAGTCACCGTGTAGTACTAGTGTTACATTGTTACTTTGGCATGACCATCAACTGCTTGTATCACCTGGACTATGCCTAACCAACATGTCCTAATCGAACCTAAGTCAAGCACCTTAGAGTGATAATAATATCAAGTGCTTGTTTTCACTATAGGCGATGCTACACCATCGCCACCCAACCAAAGACAATGCTACACCATTGCCTCTCCTAAGCCAACTACACTTGAACAACATATTCCCAACATAAGATCATGTTGTCATCTATCTAATAAAAAACTTGATAGCCCCTAAAAATCATGTTCCTACTTCACCAAGCATTCACATACCTTCAGTACACTCATCAACATTATTGACATAGCACAAAGAACACATAATCCATCACATTACCAAATCATGTCATCTTCTACCCAAGCCTACTATAATTCCCCTTATTAGTCGTCCACTCTTACTCGGTTAAACATCCTCGGTCCTCCTAGCTAACGCACTAGAACACCATCGTGGCCATCTCGCGGCATTCACCCGTGAGTTAGTCACTAAGGAAAACAAACATATAGACTCATCGTACACCCTTATCAAAGTTTTCTCGAGGCACCATATGTCATGCCACTACTAATGGAACCTCAAGTAGGGTATGGATTTGAGCTCACACCAAAATCCTTACAAAAATGAACTGGTAACTAGGAAACTAAATAGATCCACCACCTAGTTAGTCTATGTCATCTAGCTAAATACTTAATGAAACAAAACCAAAGTAAAAGGTGACTAAGAAGAAGGAAGACCCGAGGAACAGTAGGTTTGGTAATAGTGGTTGAAGACCAATAAGAGTTGAGCCTCCCATGGTGGTCCAAAGAGCCAAGATCCTCCTTGTGGCATACTTAGAAAAATATATCCAAAACAATGCAAGATATATACGAAATACATAATATTTATCAAAAATAAACAATGACAAAATATTACCAACAAATTGATCAAGATGGTCCTTAGTTGTGAGGTGCTCTCCATGTGATAGCATGCTAGTAATCCTCCTTGGGGAGGGACTGAAAGGATCCAATACAAACCCTAAATCCAAATCAACCAAGGTAACAAAAGGAAGGAACCATACCAAATCAATGTGGGTAAGTCTCTACTATGAGAGAGTTGATGTACACAATATATCCAAGTAGTGCAAGTGCTAGAGAGAAAGGTGGGTGCTCTTTAGATAAAGATTTTGGAAATCTAAATTAAACTTAAAAGAGGGTTATTTGTAGACCAAATAACAACACAAGATCATTCAAGGTACAAAAAATAGCCATTGAGAAAAATTCAAGCCCTCTAACTACTCATCCTTGGGTTTGATTGATAAATTCACTAGTCTCAAGAAAATCTACAATCTTTGCTGGAAAATGGCTCTCTTATCACAAATGTGAATGAGGTTGTACAACTCATGTGTGGCGCGTTAGAGACAAAATTTTAGGAAGCAGGGAGATCATCTTTGAAGTTATCAACTCTTGTATGCACCCATTCTAGATATGAGGAAATTGGGAACCTTAGAAAAGACATATCTCACTAACCAAGGTGGACCAAATAAAGCATGCATGATGAGGTTGATCCAAGGTAGGAAGAGTATGTCTAATCAAAGAACTCAAAAAATCATGCATGCCAAGGTTGATCCAAGGTAGGAAGAGTATGTCCAATCAAAGAACCCAAAAAAAGATAAATAATCTACCAAAGAATGATCTAGGAAAAGACATCAAAGGGGGGAAACAAATTCATACATCAGGACCTATATATGGGGCTAAGCATGGATCACAAATAATCCATCTCAAGAACATGGGTGGTAGGGACCCTATTTAAGGTGTCTTTACTAATGGCATGATGGAAGGCATGCCAAGAAAACTTGGTTATGGGTGCATGGAAAGTCTATATAATTTAGTAGCCTTGGTGACCAACTCATGGTGATTCATGAGATGATTAGGATGGTGTACTAGTTTGTTGTGGACTAGGAGGACCAAGGATGTTTTTCCTAGCAAGGGCAGACAATCAACAAGATGTTGCAATGCAAGCTCAGTGAAGGATGGATTTGGCAATGCTTTGGATAGTGTGTTAGCTAGATAATGTGTTAGCCATGTTAATGGAACATTGTTGATCAATGTACTGAAAGCATGTGAAAGCATGTTACCACTAGATACATGACCTTTAGAGGACTACAACAAGTTGGCTTAGATGGATGGATGGATGACAGCATAGTCCTACATTGGGTGGTTGGTTGTTCAAGTGCACTTGGTTTGGGGGAGGCAAGAAAAGGTTGTCTATGGTTGGGTGGCGATGACACAACATCACCTATGATGAAACAAGAACTTTGGCATTCCATATAGTATAAGGTGCATGGCTTGGGTTTGGTTAGGACATGTTAATTAGGCATAGCCCAGGTGATATTTAAGTGGTTGATAGTCATGCCCAACTAGCAATTCACGTCGATGTCATGTGGCAACTAGGCTTCTTGAGTGTTATGGGACACTAAAGAGAAACGAAAAGTCTAGCCCCGTGACAAATGAGATCATGGTCATTTAGGGGCATTGAGGGTATGAATTCACTAAGCGCATACACTACAAAAGTAACTATTTGAATTCATCACAAACCGAGTGGTAGGGATTGGGCCCCCTTCTCAATCATAGTTTCAATGAATCTTATGGTCATTTCATCACCCTTGAAGGGCTATAATCTTTTAGGATACTTTGAATATGAGAGATTTGATCGGGGCGAGTGACCATAGCATAATGGTCATCCCTACCTCACATAACGATGATGTGATCAACTTTTCTTTTTTGAAGTTGCTCCAAGAGTTATATTCCAACCTTAAGGTTCGTTTGTTTTAGATAACCTTTTTCTTTGAAAGGGTCTTAGCCTTGAGATTTAAGCATCTTACAAATGGCTTATTGATTGACATACTTTGAACTTGAACGCCGTATTTTGATGGAGCTATCTGATCATGCAACAAACCACCCTTTCCATTTGACAACTAAATCAAATCCATTAATAAAAAATCTCAACTTTAACCCAAAAAAAAAAAAAAAAAAATCAATTTTTAACATTACAAATGAATTCTCCAATGTCCATTTCCATGAAGGCATTTCAACATCCCAATTTCTCCAAAACCAACTTTACAATTTCAAAATTCAAGGAAAATTCCTATCAAACTTTTAAACCTTTGGAAAAAAAAAAATTTGTTAAATATGATGCAAAATTAACTTATTTCAGGTTGACATATCTAATTCCTAATCATTCCATTCCAAAAACCATCTTTTCCCAACCAATAAAAACCCTAAATCAAGTCAAGTTCTCCAACAAAATTCCAACTCATATTCTTACAATTGAAATGAGTTGGTTAGTAGAAAATGATTGAGAGGATTTGAGTCAACATAGTGTAGCCTTGGTAAGAAGGAAGCCATAGCATCATGACTTTGGAATGGTTCAAGCACCATCATAGAATGTGGGGGCTTTAAGATCCACGTTTCAATTCCCTCATCATAAGCTTACTAATGGTTATATGAATTCTTATTCTAGATTGCACATCATACACGACAAAAATTCAAACTCAAAATAGCTACGTACTAGATTTGGCAACAACTTTACATTTCTAATGTTAAATTAATACAGCAGCAGTTGATCTATATCCTTAAAAATGGTTATATTTAAAATATTGAATGCGACCGTTTTCTCGGAGCTCCCACAGGCACCACCGTCTTTGCAGTTGGGAATGGCCGCCAATTGGAGATATAGTATTGGCCAATTTTAGAGACGGGAATCGCTCCGCTGATTTGGCAGGAGAGGCAGGATTAGCGAAGGATGACGCATGAAGTTTGTCTTATTTTTTAACGGGACTCGCCCCTTACGTCAGAGCCTGCGCGTGCACTTTGCTTTGCAGCATTTCATCTCCAGAACCGTCACGGCTCAATCCCCGGCGCGCTCTGCATGGCAATGGCATTCCATTCTGTTAATTTTCTACAATTTTTTAAGACTCGATGATGCGCGTCGGGCCACTTAAATACGCCGTGCGGAGAAATAACATAAAACGCGGATGATGAATAATCAGAACCAGTCGCATGAGGCGGAGAGGTATTCATATCACTAGCACAGCCGCTAACTCGCTGCTGGTGAAAGTTGAAAGGTTTACGGCAAACGTTAACTCGTTGCTGGTGAAAGTGGAAAGGCTTATGGTTGGTAAGATGAAACGATTGATTGTAATTATGAGGTTGTCATAAGTAAACATGGCACAAATGTAAATCTAATACTGTAAAATGATAAAAAGTTAATAGTAAAGTAAATTTGTAATTTCATATTAAGTTTGTTAATCATTTGAACGTCGCAATTAGATGGTGACACAGTAACTTTTTAATCATATTAAGTAAATCTTAAAAAGTAAACAAGTTAACGGAAGCTTTTAAATATGCAAGAAAGTTATGAACATGAAATCTGATTCATTAATTAAGAAGGACGATTAAGAATGTGTTAGCATATTCAATCGATAACCATAAGATTGAAATTTATGATTAAAAAATCATTAAATGTACCCATTATCAATAAGTTTACAACTTTCGGCGTAATAAACGAATGATACGAGGCCGTCGTCGTGTTGTTCTTCGTTCACATTATTTATCTGTGACTGCCGCTGCCGCCCCCGCGCGCGCGCGCTCCATTACTTAATGATTAGCAGGGCCGGTGATGGATAATCATTCGGTAAATTGAAGATCATTGACGTAATTAGAGGTCTGCGTGGCGGCAGATTATTTGAAACAAAAGGGGGCTGTGCGGCGGCGTCTGAGGCCGTTGATTCGCACGGCGTAATGTGGGGCGTCCGTCCGTCCGGCCCGAGTTGTAACGACTTGGTCGAGACAGCGACACAGAGAGACAGAGACAGACGACTTGGTCGAGACAGCGACACAGAGAGACAGAGACAGAGACAGACACAGACACAAAGAGAGAGAGACATGCGCGTGGTGGCGATGAGTGCATTAACAGCAATGGCAATACACAACTCTGCCCGCATGCTGCCGCCAGCGGCTGCTGTTAACCTTTGTTGGGCATGCAGTACGTACACTATACCCATCGCAGGCCGGCCCTAGGCGCTATAGGCAAATGGGCGATGGGTAATTTTCATTGGGCATTACGAGCAAATCAACAAGCCTCTGCTTATGCTGTTGGTCACCCATACGCTTTTGCCTTTTTTGCGTTCGCAGCAGCAGGAGGCAGAGGCAGAGGCAGAAGCAGAAGCAGCCATGGTCAAAGTACTCATAGGTCTGAGATAGGTAGACATGGACAGAGCAAGCAAATTGCGATAGGCTCTGGCTATGGCTCTGGCTCTGTGTGTGTGCGCGCAACGAGCGTGCCGGAGATGAGAAAGGTTTCTCGTGCAGCGCACTCCTCTTTGCTCGCTTACTGCAAATAAAAAAAAATCTGACAGCCCAAGGAAATGCGATTTCTGTGACCACTTTAAAAGTTTTGTTTAGGATAAAAAGTAAGCAAAAAGCGTTGAAGAAACGAGAACAATGATTACCCTCTTCTATGACTCAGTCAAACTGTTTTCCCTGCGCGTGATTCCCTGAGATTTCTAAGGATATTGCCTTGTAAACATCATCCCATTATTATTATTATTATTTACCATCTATCCTCCTCGCATGCCAACTTTTACTTTAGATTATTCACGATACTGTTGCACATGTAATGCCCTTCCTGAATAAAAAAACAATCAATCTCGTGTCTTGTTTTTGACTTGTTGCTCTGGTTTCTCCTCAAATAAACGTTTGTGAACATACCATGATTGATTGCATCCAAGTCAAACCCAAAAGTAAAGTAATGGCACCACATAAGAGACAAAAGGCTGGACGAGAGACATGAAACTATCACCATCTCTGCATTCACTTTAATATGCCTGAATATCCCAATGTTCGAATTTCCTCCCACAACAACAATACTTCTTTTCTTCTTCGAATGTCTTGCTGACAACAAGTCAAAATCTCCATCATGGAAGTTCATGTGAAACATTATTATATATCTAAAAGCTTCTTTCTGCACATAATATGCAACCTATGCCTTTTCTTTTAAGTGGATATTTTTTTTTATTTAAATCTGGTACAAATACCAAATGTCTAGCCTCTGTATCTTCAAATAACAACAACCACCATCACCACCAAATTGGTGTATGAGACTCTCTTGTTTGTGGGACAAGGGGGCCCTTGTTGTACCCATTTTTTCTAGGATAAGGGGATTTGACTACTAATGTCTACAGAGGTGTACATACCCCCTACCCCATGATCTTCAAGGAGACTTTACTATTAGGCCCACTCAAGTATCTTTGGGTCATAATAAGATGAAATTAAATTTGTTGTGGTATAAGATAAATTGAACTACATATTAATTTTCGATAAAAGGACTCATTCACGAGTGGTGAGTCAATGCAAGTTAAGAGTTTTATCCCAACTTTCATGGGTGTAGATGTGGGATTATATTCGGTGACTCTATTTTTTTCTAAAAGAGTTGTGGCATACTTAACTTGTGATACAAAGATACGATTATTTGTATTGCTAGATCTCTACACTTAAGCAATAATGAAGCAAACCTAGATCTGTCTTTTCCAAAATAGAACAAATATCAAATTTCACCTATTGAATAATGTTTCATTTGCTTCCAATGATGGCAAGATCATCGACGTATAAAATCAACATCATTGTGTCATCGTCACTTATTGTTTACATAAAGAGTGGGTTCATAATAGCTTTTTGAACTCAAAATCTCTATGATACTAATCATTTTTGAAATACTAGGCTCGAGGAGCTTGCTTGAGTTCGTACAAAGACTTTACCAATAGGAAAATCGAATGTTCTTTTATGAGAACCTAAAACCATTGTGGTTGTGCCATGTAGACATCCTCCATGTATCCATTCATGAAGGCACTTTTAACATCCATCTGATATACCTTCCATCTGAAATGAGCAGCAATGGAGATAACCATTCAAAAGGTTGTCATCTTTACAATAGAAGCAAAAGTTTCCTTGTAGACTATCCCTTCCTTTTGATCATATCCTTTGGTGACAAGACAAGCTTTGTACTTGTCCTTTGAGAACTATTTGATATACATTTTACTTTATAAATCCATTTACAATCAATGGATTTCTTCCGTGGAAGCAATGTTGACAACACCCAAGTTTTTTTTTATCCATGCATCATATTCCACCTTCACTGTAGCTTCACATCCAGGATTTTGTTTGGCTTGTTCAAATGTGGTAGGCTGAAATACATATGAAACAATAGAAATTCAAGCAACTTGTTCACTTCCTTGCATAATTTGTTTCCCCAATCGCATAGACCGACCTTCTATTGGCTTTGGAAACTCATCTTCTCAAACATTTCTCATCTTGGTTGTAACATCCCCATTTTTAATCCCCAAATTAGTGGTGTATATTGTGAAAATGATGCATGGTCGTGGGCCAAGCGATGTAATATGTAACATTGTATATTGAAGATAATAAATAAAATATATTGTTAGTTGCAAATGGACACGAACAAAGACATGGGAGCTAATTTTTCACAATTGATGGGACATCCAAGGGGGAATTTTAATTCCTATTAAACCCAAACCATCTTTCTAAATTATTTCTACTATGAACCTTCTATTTATTTTTCAGTGTTCCAAAGCCCAATCATTGAATGAATGTTGGTGGGAAAATTCACCTCACATAGTTATAGAGAGCATGAACCTAAGTATAATCAATCTTAGGAATTGAGAAAGTCAATATGCATGGCAGAAAAGGGAAATTCAAAGGGGAGGAGGAAGCAGTTTTTACAGTTGGGAAAAAGGAAGGGAAAGTTGTGTGGAGTGATGGAAGATAGAAGGAAGTCACAGTGGGTTTTTTGGACAACTGTTGGAGCTAGTAATTGCATGAAGAAGCAGGTTGTTAGGTTGTGAGAAAGATTTCTACGTAGGAATTTCCCAAGTGATCAAGTGAGTTGTTGTTAAAATTCATGTTACAGCTAGAATTCTTGGAGTCCCAGTAGAGAGATTTCATGTCCAACCTGTGTTGGAGCCCTGGAGGGAAGTAGGATAGCCTGAGGGACTACATGGTAGAGAAAGAGATCCCATTGCTTGGGTTGTGCAAGTTGAGGGGAAAGAGAGTTGGGGGATTGGAATGGATATAAGAATTATCTTACTGTGAGGGGACAATAGAAACCATAAGAGATCATGTTTCTTTTGGATTTCTAACCCCAGCTCCAGGGAGAATTGTTGTTGAGAACTGGAGCAACAAATCTACGATTGGGTAGAAAATTTGTTCTCTATGGTTGGTTGCATTTTTTAAAAGATAAGTGCTCATATTCACTGTGTTTATTTATGTTGAATGTTGAGTTTAATTGTTGTGCATTTCACTCTGAGTCTTATCTTATTTATTGTTATATGTTGTGTGTAAATGCCACTTTTGAATTTGTGTTTTATGTGATAGAATGTTTCTCTGTGTGTTTAATCATTGTTGTGCATGTTTAAATCAATTGCATTCATGTTTTTTAATTATTATGGATTGTTGGATGAGATTGTATGTCATGTTGTGTATTTTTTTCCTCATTTAAATTGATATTAGAGTTATGGTTAGTCGTTTTTAGTCATAGTGTGGCCCAACAATGGAGTTGGGTACGTTGCAATGGTCTAGTACCACTTCGATCTCTTTTTTTTCCCCTATTAATCTTGATATGAAGACCAAAAAACATTCTCTTCTAGATCAAATATCCCCTTGGAGTTCAACTCCTTAATGTTTTCATCTCTAACTCCTATTTGATTTCAACACCATAACTTGTTCCAAAATCAACAATAGTTACCCATACACTACTATACATAGTCTTATCATTAGCCAACAACAATGGTATTTCCTCATCTACGACAACATATCTATTAACCATAAATTTGTATAGAGATACATCTAGTAATCTATATGCTTTAGACTACTCATTGTAGCCAATAAACATATATGCTTTACTTTTTTCATATAAATTGCTTCTCTTTTCCTTAGGAATATGTGCAAAAGTAATACGACCAAACATATGAAAATCACTTCCAAAAGGTTTTTTACCTAACTGTGATTCCTTTTGAATGATATCCCGCAAATATTACAAGGGTTTTGTTGAGGATGTAGATTTTTGTATTCACAACTTTTTCCAAATACCGATATGACACTTCTTGGTTGTGCACTATACATCTTTCCATATCCATAACTATCATACTCCACCTTTCCATGACTCCATTTTGTTGTGGAGTGTAAAGAGTAGTATACCTTTCATTTTGTAGAATTCCTTGAATTGTTTTGAAATGAAATTGCCCTAATTGTCACATCCTATAGATTTGGCCTATTTACTTGTTTGTTTATCTACCAAAGTTTTCCATGCTACAAAATTAGAAAAATGGTATGACTTCTTATTCATAAAATAAACCCATTGTTTCCTTGAAAAGTCATCAACTAGTAGCAATAAATACTTTGCTCCAAACATTGTGGGTGTTTTCATTGGACCATGAATATCATCATGTATTAGGTCCAAAACTCCTTCGGTTCACAATGTTTTATCAATATCAAATGGATATCTATTATTTTGTTCCATCTGATATCATGTACATGCATTATAACATCCTTGAATGGGTGGAAGAGCATCCACCACATTAGTCTAACCATACACATCACATGCCAAAGTACACTAGTACTCTCTACTACTTAGTGAATGAGCCTTTGCTGCTTTGGGATCAAATAGTTTATACAACCTCTTCTCACCATTACCAACAACAACCACCTTGTCATCATGAAGAGAAATAACCATACATTTTCTTCTTTGTAATTTTATAGAAAGGTTAGGATTTGTAGTTATCTCACTAATAGGCATAATATTTTTTTCATGTCAAGAATATATCGAATATTCTTAAAAGTGTAAATTACTAAGTATTGTTCAGTATCACATGAACATCCTCACATCCTTTAACATATTTAGTCCAACCATCACCCAAAGAAACATATTCACTTCTATAGTCATCTTCAATGAGATTTACATACCAATCCTTATGACACATGTAGTGTCAAGATGCACTAGAGAAAAAAAACTAGGATGTAGACTCAATTGATTGATTATGTGATGCCACAAATGAAAAATCACATGTAACTCCTTCATCTCCTTCCACAACATTTGCATACCTTAATTTATTTTTACATATTTCCATGTCATTCTATGTTTTTTGACAATCCTTCTTGAAGTGTCCACGTTTATATTACAGTAATATCATTTCCATTTTCGCATCTTTGATGAACTGCTAGAATTGTCCTCATTGTTTTGTATACCTTTGCCTTTGAACCATGCACTAAATGAACTTTTGTAGTGAGTGAAATTAATTCTTAGTTCTTATCTTTCCTCCTTTCCTTTTGTAGAAGAAGTGTTGATACCTTCTCCAACTTAAGTTCTTGGGTCTCCAAAATCAAATGAAGGGACTCGAGAAATGAATCAAAGGATGGCGATAAGCTATGCATCACTAAAGAAACCATATCTTTATCAACCACTAGATTTTTAATAGCAAACAAATTATCGCTAAAATATTTTAGTTGCAACATGCATTCAAAGACTAACCCTCCTGACTGCAACTTAGAGGAAAACAAAATATTTTTCAGATACAATGCATGCACATCTTCTAAATCCAGATACTTGTTTTTTATAGTAGTCCACAATACAGGTTCTACAATGGCATTTCCTACTTCTCAAACTAATGTGTCTACAACTTACAAATTTAGAAGCATCAATGCCTCTTTATGTCATTGTGTATAGTCCTATAGATCATTTGTTAGGGACCTAACCCCTCACGTAGGTAGAATAATATATTTCCATGTAATAAAGGTCGATATTAATAAGGCCTATCAATAAGGAAGAATAAGTCCAATGTAAGAATACTTAATAGAAGCTTTCACTTCTAGAAGGATCTTCCTCTAGATGGTTCTTTTGATAGACATATTTAGTATAAATAGGAGTCGAGAGTATGAGAACTTTTTTCTTGGATATTATTGTAATAGAGCTCTACTATGGTGAAGGTTTCCCCCTTGAAATGGCAAGTGAACATTACTCTCAGTAATCAAAGTGCTCTTTCTAGTATTATTCTGGTATCATTTTGGTATTATTGTGGTGTTGTTTTGGTTATATTGTTGTTTATCTGCCATTTCTAGATATTTATTTCTGCTCTGCATACTTTTTTATATCTGGAATATTGCAAGTGGTATCAGAGTGAGGTTTCGATCCTCGGACCTATGGAATATAGAGCTCCTCGATAGAAAATTGTGGGTTAATTTTTTTCAGGGTAGAGACGTATTACGTCATCTTTAAGCTACATAGATTTGTCGTTACGCACATAAACCCGTGGTTAGGGATTCATACACACAGGAAATACAAGTGGTACTTAAGCGCACATATTTTGGCCACCCTTGTAACCCCTATTGGTACCCCTTCGAGTGGTAGTGCATCAGACAACACCTATATACGGATCGGCCTAGATCTCCTGAATCCCTCCATAAATAAAGCAATCGGCCTCCTGACTATTATAGTGTCACCGAGAACAGCACTCTGGAAGATACTCTCTAGTACGTGGGTAGTCGGGTAGTACGGCTAAGGGCACAATCTAGCCTTCTTAGTTGGTGCCCTGAGATATTGGTCCAAGTACTATAGCACAGGGAAAACCCTTGTCTTTGAACCCTTGAATACTTAACCCTTGGGACGGAAACAAAAACAAAATAGACAAGATCTATTGCGACGCAACTATGTCTCTTGCATTTGAGTTGCGAAATTACTACACAATTCTTCATGTTAAGCATTTGGGCATATCACTGCAGTATTCTTTAGATCGGAGTATAACTTCGCAAGAGTAAAAGAAAACAAAATGAGTCTGGATCATGTTGGCACCATTATTTGAGACCTATTCTGTTGGATTTCTCTCTTCTCCCTTATCATAGTCATACCTATCATTTTTTAGCAATTTTTTTTTCTTGTGGATCCAACCCTCTTCCAACACCTTTATTTGGGCTTTACCCCATTGGATTCACCTCGTCACCCTGATCGTTGTGATACACTTCACCCATAACCCATTTTATGTGTGGTCCCGCCCACCCCTTTTCGTGTTCCCTCATCATCATGGCCCATACCCGTAGCCAAGACTTGGAAGCTCGCTTCACTACCTTTCACTCTAATTTCACAGAAACCCAACAAGAAGTGTGACAGATCAATGCCAATATTGCCACCATCAATCAAAATATACATTCATCCATTGTCGCCTCAATCGCGGACCTCAAACAAGACATTACTACCCATCTTGAATCTGTCACTGCGATGATCTACACCAAGCTACATATCCCTGCAAATCTTCCCTTATCTGACCCACCTTTGCATACCGAAGGTGAAACTTTCTCTCATTCCCAAAATTTTCAGCCCCATCACTTTCAACATGACCTATGCATTCCGCATGTGGATGTGACCAAATTTGATGGATCGGATCCCATTGGTCGAGTAACTCAAATGGAACATTATTGCTCTTTGTATAGCATTACAGATGAGTTGGCCAAACTTTGGTATGGTGTTCTCCATCTAGATCAAGAACGTTGGAAATGGTGGCAATGGAGAAAAAAATCCCTCCAAAGGTATGTGGATTGGACACACTTTATGGAAGAGCTTTATGAACAAGTTGAAACTAACACCAACCATTTAGGTCGTTTAACAAAGTTGAAAAAAGCTGGCACAGTGGAAGACTTTATATCTTCTTTTGAGG
The DNA here is from genome assembly GCA_010110895.2 of Picea sitchensis. Classification (NCBI taxonomy): domain Eukaryota; kingdom Viridiplantae; phylum Streptophyta; class Pinopsida; order Pinales; family Pinaceae; genus Picea; species Picea sitchensis. Next base: position 41,394 of record SNQJ01S0012242.1, on the reverse strand, counting down.
GACTGTCTTTTCATACGGAGGGAATGTCTGATGCTTTTTTCCGGGAATGTTTTATCAGTGACCTCAATGATGATCTTCGTGCTCATGTCCTCATGGATCGACCTCAGAGTTGGGTGGATGTTACTAAAAGAGCTAAGTAATCACAACAGGTTGTCTCTTCTCAAAACCAAAAACCCTCCTTTATTCCTCACACTAAACCATTAACTCCCACTCCTCCTTATACTCCACTAAAGATCCATAAATTGACCCAGGCCGAAATGGTTGAACGCCAACTCAAAGGCCTTTGTTATAATTGTGATGACAAATATTTTCCGGAACACAAGTGTAAGGAACAAAATCTTTTTATGGCCATCTCAGAGGATGTTTCGGAAGAGGATGTTGAGGCTCCCCTTGTGTCAGTGTCACCTAAACCCACTGACATAACCCCTCCCGAAGTAGAACCAGTCATTTCCCTAAATGCTCTCACTGGCTTCTCTGCTCCCCAATCCCTCAAGATAATTGGTTACATCAAGCATAGGAAGGTCGTCATTCTTGTTGATAGTGGAAGCACCCATAATTTTATTCATCACCGCATTGCCCAAGAAAATAATTTCTATATATGTGCAGTCAATAACTTTCAAATCATGAATTCCAATGGCAGGTCCATGAAATGTGGAGGACGTTGTGAAAATGTGTGTCTCCAAATTGGTGAATACCACCTGAAATATCATATGTTTTCTATCGACATGGGCGATTGTGACATTATGTTGGGTGTAGAATGGCTAAGGAATTTGGGTCCCATTCTCATGGATTTTAAGGAATTCACCATGCAATTCGACCAGGAGGGCCAACAATATAAGTTCCAAGGCATCACCGTCGGTTCCCAGAAGATCATTAGTTCCCATCGCATGGAAAATTTTCTCAAAAAAGGTCATTCTGGCATTATTGCCCAACTCCGTGCCATACAAACAACTGAGACACCCTCTGTGTCGCGGGACCTCCAATCCATCCTCTCTAAACATCAAGTGGTTTTTTCCACTCCCCAGGGACTTCCTCCTTCTCATGGTGTTCATGATCATCCCATTCCCCTTGTCCCGGGAAGCCTTCATCCCAATATTTGTCCCTATCGTCACCCCTTTTCCCAAAAAAATGAAATTGAGAAATTGTTTAAGACTTGCTCAACGCAGGTGTTATCCGCCCTAGTACAAGCCCCTACTCTTCACCTGTGGTCGTGGTCCTTAAGAAAGAAGGTTCTTGGCGCATGTGTCCTGACTTCTGCGCCCTCAACAAACTCACCATTAAAGACAAATTTCCCATTCATGTCATTGATGACCTCTTATATGAATTGAGTGGTGCCCAGCTATTTACTAAACTTGATCTTCATTCTGGCTACCATCAGATCCATGTGAAAGAGGCAAACATTCCTAAGACTGCATTTAGAACTCATGAGGGCCACTATGAGTTTTTGGTCATGCCCTTTGGCTTGTTTAATGATCCCTCCACTTTTCGTAGCCTCATGAATCATGTCTTCCGTCCTTTTCTCTGTCATTTTGTCTTAGTTTTCTTTGATGATATCCTCATCTATAGTAAAACCTAGAAAACCCATATTGCTCTTGTGGATTGAGTTCTCCATCTACTCTCTCAGCACCAACTTTTCCTTAAACAATCTAAATGTGTTTTTGGTGCCTCGGAAGTCGAGTACTTGGGTCATCTTGTTGGCAAGGTCGACGTCAGGGTGGATCCTAAAAATATTGAAGCTTTGCAAGATTGGCCTCACCCAAAGACTCTCAATATCTTGCATGTATTTCTAGGTTTAATAGATTATTATCGCAAGTTTGTTAAGAATTATGGAAAGATTACGACACCTCTCATAGCACTCCTTAAAAATAATTATTTCACTTGGACTCCAGCAGCTGCTCAAGCTTTTCAAACCTTGAAGATGGCCATGTGCACCACTCCATTTCTGGCCCTTCTTGATTTCACAAAGACCTTTGTCCTAGAATGTGATGCTTCCGGGAAAGGAATTGGTGTTTCCCTTATGCAATAGGGTTGGCCTTTGGCCTTTACTAGCAAACAATTGTCTGAGTGCAATTTGGGCAAATCAATCTATGAAAAGGAAATGTTGGCTATTCTGCATGTCGTGGATCTTTGGAGCCCTTATCTATTGGGGCAACGCTTCCAAATTAAGATAGATCATCAAAGCCTCAAGTATTTTCTGGAACAACGTCTTTCCTCCCCAGAGCAACAAAAATGGGTGACTAAGATCTTTGGATATGATTATGAGATCATTTACAAGAAAGGCAAAGACAATGTGGTTGTTGATGCACTTTCCTGAAAATATGAAGATGAAGGGCCCCTTTTCTCTCTCTCCTTCATTGTACCAGATTGGCTCCAAGTTGTTCTCCAGGAATGGCTACACGATCCCAAAAGTTTGCATATGATACAACAATTGCAGTCCAATTCTCCAGTTTCCCTACGGTACTCTTGGCTCAATGATGAGATTTGATACAAAGATCGTTTGTATTTAAGTAAACAGACAAAACTTAAATCCAATGTACTTTTTGAGCTCCATGTTACACCCACAATTGAGCACTCCAAGTTTACCAAAACCTATGACCGGGTCAAACGTTCTTTTTTCTGGGATGGTATGAAACATGAAGTTCATAATTTTGTGGTTGAATGTGATGTGTGTCAATGCAACAAGGGTGAAACAGTCAAATCTCATGGCACACTACAACCGCTTTTGATTCCACCTTCTATTTGGCAGGATATCTCTATGGATTTTATTGTAGGATTACCTAAATCAGGCAATAAATAAGTCATCATGGTGGTAGTTGATCATCTTTCCAAGTATGCTCATTTTTTTTCTCTTCAACGCCCATTTACAGCATCCACTGTCGCTCAACTTTTCATGGATTAGGTCTTCAAGCTTCATGTCATGCCACATTCTATTGTCTCTGATCGCGACCCTACTTTCACCAGCAATTTTTGGCAAGAATTGTTCAAGCTACAAGGCACCCAATTGCATCTCAACACAACTTATCATCCCTAAACTGATGGTCAAACTGAAATTGTCAACAAGTGTTTGGAAACATATTTGAGGTGTTTTGCATCGGAAAGGAAAAATTAGTGGGCTCAATGGTTACCGCTAGCTTAATGGTGGTACAACACTTCATACCATACATCTACCCACGTGACTCCTTTTGAAGTGGTATATGGACAAAAGCCGCCTTAATTTGTCTCATATTTTCCAGGTGTCTCGAAGGTCTAGGCGGTTGACCAAACGCTTACCGTTCGAGAGGCTATTCTTCGTACCCTCAAAGAGAATTTGTTCATGGCCCATAATCACATGAAGCAACAAGCAGATCAAGGTCACTATGAACGTCAATTTGTAGAAGGAGATAAGGTGTTTCTTCGACTGCAACCCTACAAGAAAAGGTTGACCATTGTCAGAAACGGGCACCCAAATTTTATGGTCAAGCATATGGGATAGGTGGCCTATCAATTAGCTTTTCCCAGTCATTCTAATCTCCATCCTATTTTTCATGTTTCATGCCTAAAGAAGGTGATTGGAACTAAGTGCCAAACTCAAACCAACCTTCCCGAGTTGGACGAAGAAGGCTCCATTTGGCTATAGCCACAAGCAGTTTTGGACCAATGTGAGTGTCGTCTGCATCAGCAAACCATCAAGGAAGTGTTATTCCAGTAGAAAGATACAAATCCATCATATGCCACTTGGAAACCAGCTACCATTCTGCAGCAATTTCCCCACCTCAAGCCTTGAGGACAAGATTTTTTTTAAGGGGGAGGACATGTTAGGGACCTAACCCCTCACGTAGGTAGAATATTATATTTCCATGTAATAAAGGTCAATATTAATAAGTCATAGCAATAAGGAAGAATAATTCCAATATAATAAGACCTAATATAAGCTTCCACTTCTAGAAGGATCTTCCTCTAGATGGTTATTTTGATCGACATATTTAGTATAAATAGGAGTCGAGGGTATGAGAACTTTTGTCTTGGATATTATTGTAATAGATCTCTGCTCTGCTGGAGGTTTCCCCCTCGAAGAGTCAAGTGAACATGATGCAGGAGCATCCCTCCACGTCAACAAATATGTCATCAAGTCAACACATAGGCACGAAATGGAGAAAGGGAGAGGCATTGACCCTCCCATTTTTTAATTCAAAATATGATCCTATAAGGATTTTTATTGTAAGTTCGTAAGAACCAAGCCATTCCTTTGTACAGGTAGTGGATAGGGTCACCTTAAATGGTTGAGTGTAAGCAGGCCTAGATCATAGTCAGGTATGGATAATCATTCAATGTAATGAGACATAAGATTATGGTGTCTTAACTGAGACAATGATGGCACTAAGGCGGTGGAGAGGATAAGCTCGTAGAGCCCTCTTTTGTAAAAAAGATACTTAGGAGAGATATTTGAAGGAGAGAGGTCTTAGAAGCAGAACTCGGGATAGAGTTAGAATAGGAGAAAGAACTGGGACTATGTTGCAGTCCGGTTTTTGTAAAAACATCTGTATAGACACAGAGATAATAGAAAAGAAGTTTTTCCTGCACATGGTGTGTTTATGTATTTGTGTGCATTGTTATGATTTTATATGCCATTCATGTTTTGAATGTATGAATTGGTGAAGTATTGTATAAGTTTCAATTGTTTCTCGTCTTTGAGTTTCGAGTGCAAGGAGTGCACATTGTCCGCAAGGAGTGCATTGACAGAGGTTAGTTAACCTCAGAGAAGCTCAGGAGAGATAGATTTGAACCTTCATCAATAGAAGTGCAAGGAGTACACAGGAAGAACTCTGTGTTGAGTTCGGAATAAGATAGAGTTACTGAACATTATGTAAGGAGGAGCTCTGCAAGGTGTGCATCAAGCAAGGAGGACGCCGGGAGGGCGAGAATAATTTCTTGTCAAGAAATCCTTTGATCTAAGTTTAATGAAATCACATAAACACAAGGAGTGTGTGGGAAATTGAAATCCTATAAGGATCAAGCTCAGAAGAGATAACGCAAGGAGTGCGTGGGAGTCGGACTTATTCCAACTCCTAAAGCTCAAAAGAGATAACGCTTTCAAGAGCACAAGCGAGACCCAGATAGTCGGGTTCGTAGCAGAAATTTCAAAGGTCGAAGCCTTTGAACACTGACAAAATATTCCAAGGTGGAAGAATTCAAAATCTTAGGAGGAGGAGCGACAACAACCGTTTGATTGGTTGTGAAAGGGATCCTGGACCATTAGATCTACGTCCAATGAACGAAGGAAGCACAGAGGAGAGGAACAGACCCAATCCATTGGATCTGAGCGTAGAGGTCCAACAACCGTTGGATCTGGAGGTAAGTGCACAAGACTTAACCCTTGTGTGTGCAGGAGAGGGGACTCGTCAAAGTCCCGAAGTACCGAATTGAACAGGGACCATCCATCTTCCAAGGTGACGGGTGGCGAAAGATCTGATTTTTCGGGTGAAAGCACTCCGGGAGGAACGAGTGCGCAGGAGTTGAAACTCCCAAAACCCGAAGACTTGAAGCAGATAGAGGCCGTGAGATAAAGGGGGAGACACGCGTCAAGAGATCGTGTGTTTCGGGTAAAAGCACTCCGGGAGAAACGAGTGCATAGGATTTTGAAACTCCCGAAACCCGAATAGTTGAAGCGCCGAAGAGATGAAGAGGAATATGGACCGTCAAATCTAGCAGGGCACATGGCGATAGATCGTGAAATCCGGGAGAACACGAAGGACGAGATTTTTAAAACGCCAAAGCCCAAACAGTCGAAGAAGCTGAGAACCATTGATCTAGTTTGGACAGGTGTCACCCGATCGTGAACTTCGAAGGATCGTACTCCGGGGTTTTTGTGGATTTGTGTTTCAGAATATCCCAAAGCGTCGAAGCCCAAAATTTCTAAGGGTCGTTGATCTGAAATAAGGAACGTGGATCGTTGATCTGTGACGAAACACGTGGAGGACGGAGATTCACTCCGTTGGATAGTCGTTGGATCAAAGAAGGATAGGTGTCAGAGGATCTGACACTCCAGAAGGATTCACTCCGAAGATTTGTGGTGGTTGAGATTTGAGATCGTCGAAGGCCGAAGTCCCAAAGCGGATGACAGTCGTTGATTTGGAAGTGGACATGTGGCGCCATATTTGAAATTTCGAGTACAGAGCACTCCAGAGGATAGCAGAGGGTGCAAGCGTTGAAGTCCCGAAGGATATCTCGATCTTTGATCGAGGAGGAGGTCGAAAGACCATTGATTTGGTTGAGGAGGCCAAAGTCCCAAAGCGAGAGCATAACCTTCGATTGAAGGGGATGCATGGCAGACGATCTGCCATTTCGGAGAAATCTCTTCGGAAGAAACAAGAATTTAAGAATTGAAAATCCCGAAGGCCAGACTCATAGAGGAGATTGTGGCCATAGATTAAGGGGGACAGGTGTCGATAGATCTTCCAATCTAGAAGATTGTCATACGGGAAAATTAAAGTTTGAGATTTGAAACTCCCGAAGGCCAAAAATTCGGAATCAGACGCAATTGTTGATCTGAACGGGAGCTACGTGTTGATAGATCATTGAGATATGGAATCATGTGTTTGCGTAAGGACACAGCCCGAGGACACATGCGAAGAAGGGGCTTAGCAAAAGGATCTTGCGGAGTGTGAGAAATTGAGATTTCTGAAGGCTGGAAACCTGAATTAAATTAGGGTCATCGATCTAAGAAGGGAAATCGGCAATAGGGAATCATTGCGGGGAGCAGAGGTGAAATTAGTGAACGCACTAGTTCACATTCCGTAATGTGCTGGATTCATTGATCTCGTCGGGGCAGGAGATCAATGGGCATGATCAAAAGGAGATTGGGTGAGCACTTTCATATTGCAGGGGTAGGGCTCTTCCATAAAGAGTGAGCACATTGGCGGCCCACAATTGTTGTGAACCATCGATTGACAGGGTAGATTGATAATGGTTGAATCATGACCATAGAAACCAGGTGGGTCTGACAGGACCTACGCACAGAAAAAAAGAGGACCTGTGTAAGATTAATATGGGTCTAGAAAAGGCCCGAAGAGTCAATTTGACTAAGAAGAAAGAAAGATCCTACACCAGGAGGTCACAGAACCCCAGGAGGGTAGGGGGGTTGCATCAGAACATTGCTCTCAGTAATCAAAGTGTTGTTTCTAGTATTATTCTAGTATCATTTTAGTATTATTATGGTGTTGTTCTGGTTATATTGTTGTTCATCTGCCATTTCTAGCTATTTATTTCTATTTTGCATACTTTTTTATATCTGGAATATTACATCATTTATTAGCCTATGTTATTTATCTAAGATGATTTTATCAAGATATTTGAAGTCACTAATGGTTATTATATTATAACTCCATAAGCTATAATTATTTTTGGTCAATTTTCCAAATTTTAGAAATACTAAATGATGTACACCAACCATTCTTAACACACAACCAAACTAGCTATACCATATAAATGATTAAATCTAAATACTACAACTCAACAAAGGATTATTATACAAGTTTCAAGAGATGTCTTACTCCTCTATGTTTTAATATGATAGTTCAACAATTATAGAATAAACAATGCATCTCTATCACAAATGAACTTTTGGCCATAATAAGCATTTTCACATCTATTGACTATCATGTATCCCAAATAGCAAAAACAATAGTTTTAATGTCGGTGCTTCTAATAGGAACTCATCCTCTACAACAATTTCTACATATGGCCTTTTATATATGATTTGTCACACACTAAGTGGAGATGTTAAGATTATAGCACAAAGAGGAATATGCCTGATAACCAACAAACCTCATGTTGAACTTCAAGTCCTCTAGATCACAAGTCCTATATCATGTGTCAAGATGTGTGTAGGTTTCAATATTCATGTCACAGGGATCACAAGTCCTCCAACAAAAAGGACATTGAATGGTATTCTTTAATATGTAGGGATTTTGAGAGTCGAACAATTAATGCAATTAAAAAATTTCACTTCATTTACTTGAGGTTTCCCATACCCAATCCTTGTGAAGTTTCATCCTTTAAGGATGATTTGAAATATAAATTACAATAGTAATATTTCACTTCATTTACTTGAGGTTTCCCATATCCAATCCCTGTGAACTTTCATCCTTTAAGGACGATTTGAAATATAAATTACAATAGTAATATTCCACTTCCCTTCAACCCAATCTCACCCAGCATCCCAAAAGAGTAAATACCATGTGAGTGTTCTTAAATAACACAATGCTANCACTTCCCTTCAACCCAATCTCACCCAGCATCCCAAAAGAGTAAATACCATGTGAGTGTACTTAAATAACACAATGCTACAACCCTTAGGGCACACTTTTCAATGCATTTAATAAATTTGATTGTCTTATTGCAATAGATTATAATAGCAACAAATTTTCTCCTTTATCTTTTGGATTGTATTAAATCACTTAATGAATTCATCTATATGTTATGTCAAATAAACATGAACAACATGGGCTAAAATCTACTCAATCATGAAGATAACATAAGGTGAAAATCATACACAATATTTGGAAAAATGTAAACTTCATATGTATATATGTAACATAGAGTATAAGTACATACCATAGATTTATTACAAAGTTGGTACAAGTCAAACTCTCTAAAACCTAGCTAGGGAAAACATAAGAAACATTGGCCACCACCTCCTCTTAGATAGTAATCTCTCCCAACCTGGGTTTTCCACTCCACCAAAGATCCTTAACAAGATAGCATCAACACCGACAAGTCCTCCTTGGAACATACATCAAGCTTGTATCACACAATCTCTCCATATTAGATTCATATATTCATTAGGGTTTAAAACCCTAGCCATGTCACATCACACAAGTACATGGAAATGCAACTCTAGTGCTAGCCTCCAAGTCTACAAGTCCATCCTAGGGTTTGAGTCCTCAAACCCTAGGTCTTCAACTTTGGCATCAACAAAAGCACCAAGAACCCCACAGAACATCAAGAATATGTTGACATGGGAAAATTCCCTTCGTCAACTACACAATTTCATGGAAAGATCCCAATTAGATATTTCACCATTGAAATTGGAAAACCCTATGGTTTATGGCTAGTTGTCATTATCTATTTTATGATTTAATTTTAAATGTAGGTTGAAATGCAAGTGCAGAATATAACTATCCTAAAATTAATATAATCTAATTTATCTTGGCTAGATATTGATAAGAACTAATAGACATGGAACCAACATATATAAACGCAACCAATAAAAAGGAAATAATTCACTAAAATATAAACTGTAGGAATTTCTAGATAACCCACAATAATTCCAACATTTTATATTTTAGTGAATTATTTCCTTTATATTTCTTGTGTTTATATATGTTGGTGCCATGTATATTAGTTTTTATCAATATCTATCAAGGACAAATTAGATTATATATATAAGCCCCAAGGGTTAGCTCAAGTGATGAGGAGGTCACATGTTTGAATCTCTTGTTCCCCCTTGGGGTTAGGCCCCGTAATCAGGGTTGGCGGTTTACCCTATTTACCATCCACTAAGTGGGGAAGTACTTGAGGGTTTCTCGCGAGGTATTCCATCCATCGGAATATATAAATAAACAAAGACAAAACTAGTTTTTCATTAAAAAAGGGGTTGCTACATAAATGCAACATTTACAAGAAAAATTCCAAGAATGTTCATATAGATATATAGGTCTATATATAGAAGTTGATTTTTTAAAACATCTTCTAAGCTAACCTGTCGGAGATTACCACGAACAACTTTTTTCACAAATTGTCCCAAAATAAAAACAACATGAAAATACACAATATTCTATGGTAAGTCACCATCCTGAGCCTCCTTCCCTTCTGCAGCAAGGAGAGGGCCCAGCTCTTTGAATTCCATGGGGTTATGTGGTTGACCCCCTGTTTCTTCCTCTCTAAATACTCACTGAATGGAGTTCACTAAATCGTGGTTGTTGGATTCCAAAGAGAGAGAGTCCATTTTTTTGTGGTAGAATCATCATTCGTAGTTGTTGGCATTTTGCCTCTAAAGCATCAATCCTCCACATATGTACCTGGAGCACTTCTAAAACATTGGCTACATTTCTAGCTACAACCTATTCCATCTCAGTTAGTTTCACATTGATGCAATAAAGCGTTTATTTTTTTCTTGGTTGGCCTCCTCATGTCTATGGAGGATCTTCTTCACGCCTCTCTAGTTGATATCGCCCATTTTAGCTAGAAAAAAATATTGCACAAAAAAAGATGTTGAGCCAAAGAAACTTCCCACCACAATTCCTAATTCCAAACGAAACCCATTGAGAGTTAACCCCAATCCCAACTCTGTTAAAATTTAGAACGGATGAATTTATATGAAAACGTAGAGCTCGAAATGCAGATAAAAAGGAAATAGGAAAAATCAACAGAGAAACCTAATAATTTCCAAATTGCTCCAAGAATACTGCCAGCATTGAGGAAGTTGGACAATTCACGCCTGTTTCCTTCTAAATCCCACTGATGTCACGCACCCAACACTCGAAATCACTTCAACTCTTGAAACCCCATATAGCCACCACGCCAAAGTTCCCAAACCAAACCCACCAAAGCCAAAATACTCTCCTCTCCACCTGAAAAAAAAAAACCCACTACAACTCAAATCCATCGCTCAATTGATACCACATTTCAATAAAATTCCATACATTTCATTCAATAGCACCTCGAGCTAGCCAACTATTCAAGCATGAAACCAGTGAGAGATTCCTACCATATCTTCCCTTACGTATCTTGTTCATGTTTTGAATCGAAAGGGATGATAATTTAAATACCACTTTGGTGAATGGGGTCACTGGATAAAACCCCATTTTTAATTAACATCCCAACATTTAAATGAGAGGTTATTTTGGCCCAATGGTCCACTAAGCTATTAAGCTCTCTTTTGATGTGGAAGAATGATATTTCCCCAAAAATTGCGACCATGCATCTTATCCTCGATAGGAAAGAGTTCAATGCATTGCTTCCCACGTCAAAATGATTTACCATGGATTTTATGACCAACATCGAGTCCCCCAACACCACGAGATCATTAATTCCTAATTCATTTGTGAGACATAGGCCCGTCCACAACGAATAGGCCTCAACAAGGTTATTGAAAACATTTCCTAGCCCCCAAGCATAATAAATCAACCTTCTTCCTCCAAGATCATGGATATCCCCCCTACTCCTATTTCCCATGTTCTTAGCACAATATATTAAAGTAAGAGCATATATCAATAAACATGAGAAAAGACTATAGTTGTAGCATCTATTATTTCAAAATTCTAGAACACCATTAGCAAAAAAGAGTAGTCAATACCAACATATAAAACTAGAATTCTCCAAAAGTAAGCATAGCTACCAACTTGACAAGAAATATGACCTCAAAACAAGAACATTGCCTCTAAAAACCCATATTTTGAGTTAAAAACACCAAAATCAACCCCCAAATGGAAAATTCGTGCTACCCGTGGCACCCTTTTTTGTGGGAAAGGGGTTTAAATTACCACCTTTTGCAACCATGGCCTTAACAACCTTGTAATTTTTGCCAGTAAAACTATTTAAATCAACCCGTGAAATTAAAAGTGACACCACGAGCAACACCATTTTTTTGGGTCAAAATTACAACTTCTTTGAAATGATGGCCTTAACAACCTATATCATTGATCCGGATTTATGTAGGAACACAATGAAATACAGAAATACACATAAACACAGAGATGCAGCAGAAATAAGACTTCATTTCATTAATAACAAATGACTGAAAATGCTTACAGACAGAATGGAAATAAACTAGCTAGGGCGCTGGTAGCTTATCTCTGAGAAGAGATGTGGAGGCTACTGGCCTCTGAACTGCCTCTTAAAATGAGGCTCGAAGGCCTATATATTACTGAGAAACAATGGAAAACCCTAAACATCCAAAAACCTAACCCTAGGAGATGAAATGCCAGAATATGGGCCCCGTTGGCGTAAATTGGTACATCAATTTCCCGGGGTCGTAACTTTGGCATACTATCTCCGTTTGACGCACATGATACATCGTTAGAAATATCTATCCGAGGACTACATTGTTGATAGTGAATATCAAGTCCGAAACTGACTCATATTCACCAGAGCATTCATGCCCAAAAACCGTCGTTTAGGGCCTCAAAACAACTCCGGAAGTTCAGGACCCGAAGAACTGCTAAAAATAGTAAATTGTGCTACAATTAAGGAAACTGAAAAAATGAAAGAAACAATGGTGTGGGTTCAAGTGGAATAGGCAGGTGGCCAAAAATATCCACCTGGATCAGTCCCCCCCCCTTAGGAAGCAATGGTCCCCATTGCATTGAGTTCCTCCATGAGATGAGGAAACTTTTGCTGAACTTGGTCCCTGGTGAGGCACTTGCCCTGGTGAAGGAGTTGGCCTGCTTTGACAACTCGATATAGCCGGATCCTCTGTTGGCGGGTGTTCTTGATCTGTGTGTCCATAATTTGATCAGTTGTGGCTTGTTCCATGCAATCTGGGTTTAACTCTGTTCGTGTGAGTTGTTCTGCCATGTCGAATGTGTCTAGTAGAGGTGGAAAGTAGGGCCGAAGGCGGTCCACATTGAATACTAGGTGAAAACCAAGGAATGGTGGAATACCGAGCTCAAAGGCATTGTCCCCTACAGCCTTCGTGATGGTGTATGGCCCATATCGGAGCGGGTGAATCTTGCGATAGGGTCCAGCGAGGCGCTCCTTTTGCAAATGTAGCCACACTTTGTCGCCCACCTGGAAGTTGTGTGGCACCCGATGTTGATCATGTCGTTTCTTGTATTTAGCATTGGCTCTATCCAAGATGTCATGAACTTGTTGGTAGATGTGCTTAATGCACTCAATGAAGTTGTTTTCCTTGTTAGCCTCAGACTGGACATGGGTTGAATCTACCCGAGTAGCCGCAAATGGCATGGATACGTCAATGGGACATAGTGGTTGGAATCCCAAGCCCACTTGAAACGGGTTGTGGCTGGTTGAGCTATGGAGAGCCTAGTTGTATATGTGTTGTACATAGGGGAGGCTCTCATCCCATGTGTGTGGATGCTTTGAGTTGTACATGCGTAGAATGTGTACAATCATCCGGTTGACGACCTCTATTTGGCCATCAGTTTGCAGATGGAAAGATGTGGACTTGGTGAGCTTGGTGTCCAGCATTGACCAGAGGCTGGACCAAAATGTACTGAGGAACCTGCTGTCTCGATCTGAGATAATAGACTATGGGATCCAAAATTGTACCCACACTCATTCAAAGAAGAGTTTAGCAGTGGCTTCTGCTGTGATATTCTACTTGTAGGCCATCATAATGGACATCTTCGAGAATCGGTCGACGACCACAAAAACACAGTCATTGCCATGCTTAGTAGAAGGAAGGCCCGACATGTAATCCATAGAGATGGATTCCCAAGGTTGAATTGGGGTAGGAAGCAGAGTATAGAGGCCTTACTTCTTGATGGTCGGTTTGGCAATGGCGCAAGCAGTGCAGGACTTGATGTACTTCTCGACATCCCATCGAAGGTTCGACCAATAGAAATACTTTTGCAGTAATGCCATGGTTTTCTCGACTCCGAAATGCCCAGCGAACCAACTGTAGTCTGCCTCCCAAATCATCTTGGCACGCTCGCTTGAAGGAACACAAAGGTGTCCCAGGTAACAAAGCAGGGCATCCTGGAGGTGAAAATTGGGAACTTGCTTACCCTCCAAGAGTGTATTGTATGTGTGGTCGAATTCTGGATCACTTGTGTAGAGA
>SNQJ01S0012242.1:7355-24702 GCA_010110895.2 Picea sitchensis | reverse complement strand
AAATTTGATTTTTTTATATACCTATGGCTTTTTTTAGATTTTTTTTTTTTCCAATTTCTTTTTTTGAGCTTGCAAAAACTGAGGGGTTGTTCCCTGTAGATCTCTTTTTGATTCATAGGTTGATTTTAATATTTTTGTTAAAAGGGTATTGGTTGTCAAGGCCATGGTTTCAAAAAAGTTGCAATTTTGACATAAAAAAAAGGGATGTTACTGGGAGCACCAGTTTTTTATTTCGAGGTTGATTTTAAGGTTTTGTTTGCAATGGTGCATATTGTTAAGTCCATCATTTCAAAGAACTTGTAATTTTGACCTCGAAAAAAATACATTTTTCTTGGTGCCACTTTTCATTTCGAAGGTTGATTTTAATGGTTTTTCTACCAAAACTTACTAGCTTGTTAAGGCCATGGTTGCAAAAGGTGGTAATTTTAACCTCAAAAATAAGGGTGCTACCAGTAGCACCACTTTTCGAAATGGGGGTAAAAATAGTGACTAAATGAGACCTCTAAAAAAATGAGAACTCTTGAGGGTTATCATCAAGTCAGTAACTATTTTAGTATCGCCAACAAAAGCTTCTCAATTAACATAAAGTTCACTTACATTCTCAAGCAAAAAGACTTTTCTTCTTAGCTTTCATCTTATTTATATAAAAAAGAGAGCATGAGAAGCTTAAAGGTTTCAACTTCTTGACTCTTCACATTCCCCACTTAACTCTCAAAATATTTCCCCTCTACATTTGTTTTATCTTTGACATATTTCTTTTGAGCCTCATAAATCTTTTGGATTTCATGAACATGTGGATAATTGTGTTGTTCAATTGGGCCCCGTTGGGGATCTAAGTTATGCTCTACCTAATCTAATTTTTTCTCCAAATTTACTATGAAGGCGTTTATTAGTCTAATTTCTTTAGTTGGAGTAGTTATATACTCCTTTATTTTCACCTTGCTAATGTTGGAATTTTTTTCTATTGTATACATCTATTTTCTTTAGCTTTCTTCTAATGTTAACATCACTTCAAGTTGGGGTAAGAATGCATCATCATTTCTAATAGAGGGTAGATAAAATTTCTCCATGATTTTCTCTAGAAGTTGTCAAAGTTGCTCACATTCATTTAATACTTCTTGAACATTCTCATTCAATTTCCAATGGGACTCATTACAACATTCAATCCCTATGTTATTCCTTAGGATGTCTCTATCATTCAATCTAGGAACATCTAGAGGAGCATCCATGTAATCTTGTTACCATTATCTCAAGAGATAAAAACATCTCTACCATCCCTCTTGTCTTATTTTGTATTCCTTCACTCTATTGGAGAGGGAAAGTACTTCCTAATATTGGCTTTGGAAATCTTGTAGCCTCTTTTAGAGATTTATTTGTACCACTCTCACCTCATCTTAAATTTCTAAAGCTCACTCTATAAATGCAGCAATGTTCCTCTTATCTACTTTTTAATACTCAACATGGTTCTTCAAAAGCTCAATCTCTCCTTTGTAATATTCCACTTCCTTAGATAATTTAACCACATTAAATTATTCTCCAATAGAAGGTACTTCTATTGGATCTATCTCATTTATGTCCATCATGGTAACTTGTGTAGTCTCTACCGGAACTTGATCAAATTTTATTTTCCTTTTGTTATGGGTTTGTCTGACAAATTGTTTTCATTTATTATTGAAAGAAAATAATCTAAATTAACTACTTTATATGTGGGTTGATCCATTTGCATGAAATGTTGTAGACCTAGGCCCATGGGCAATGGAAATTCTCTTCTTGTGATCAATCCAAACAAGGAAATTGTCACTATGATATTAGGATTTTTCATTTGTTGGATAGGTGATCCCACTCATACTTCCTCATCCTTATTCTTTTCCTCCTCATCTTCCATGTGTTTCTTGAGTTCTTCGGATTCAATCCTTACTCTTTCCAGCACAATTTCTTCTTTTTCTTTCTTCTTTCTCTCTACTCCTTCCTTAGCCACCCTATTTTGTATTTCTTCTTCACTCCTCCTTTTCTATGCTTATTTTTTTTCATACCATTGGTTTTACTCATCTTCATCCTTCATCCTTTCAATTTTTTCTTCAACTATTTTCTTTCTTTGTGCCTTCGCTTATGCTTCAACTTTTTCCTTTCTTTTTTTTTTCAACAACACATCTTTTAGCTTCAACATCAACTTTCCTTTTAAGTGTTTGTTCTTCAATTCTCCTCTCTCCTTTTACTTTTGCTTCTATTGTTAGCTTTCCAACTTTGGCCTTATCTTTTTTTTTCTTTTCTTCCTCAACTTCAATAGCTTGTTGTATTCTCACGTGCAATTCTTCATACAGGAGTGCTCTCTTATTCAAATATTCCTTAGGATTTTCTTGATGGGAATATGGCCAAATTATAGCCACATAAGCTCTATGGTTATCCACCCCTTCTAGAGGTTCAGGTATAAGAAATATCCCTTCCCCTGATATTTAATCCTCCATATTTTCAGCTTCCATTGTTGTAAACATGGAATCAAATAGTCCATACAATCCAATGTACATAGGATAGGTAGGACACAACTTTTTTGTAGATGAGCCAAGGTGGCATTAAATAAATGGAGTGTTGTTTGATAAGAAATTATCAGATGAGAAATCAATCTAGTGCATACATGGAAGAGGGTGTGAACAGATTTGGTTTCTCCATACACTCTGATGTAAGTGGATTTTTCATCCAGTTACCAATCACCAATATGTCCTGGAACCTAAATAACTTCTTCAAGCAATCTTAGGCATTTATTTCAAAAACATCACTCACAAAAGGGAGAAAACAAATGATCACATATTATAGTGTAGTGGTGCATGTACTAATGCTCCCAAAGGTCTTGTCAATACACCTGGACTGGTAGACAAGTCACTTTCCAACTCTACCCTATCTCAAAGAAAGGTTTAGTAGGACCTACAATATCCATCATATAATATTGATGACATATAAAATGCAGGAAGTGTATTGAGCATGGGGTATTTGTCCCTTACCACTACATCATTCATCATATTTGAAAAGATAGCAGCTTATTTGAAAACCATTCCCTCCTTCGATATGGTATATAAAAGAGGAACCCAAGCCTCCTTGAAATATGTATCATTTTTCTATCCATACAACCTACTTTCCATAACACTGGAATGTCTATATGGTTCCCTTAATGAAGGAGGGTATATTTTTGTGTCTCGGGCTTTGAACTACTTACCATCAAATCACCAAGAAAATTTTACCACCCATGCATTGGTCATGTGGGCATCCACTATGGGAAAGTTGTAATATGTATCTTGGTAGTTGGCTTCGAACAAGGTTATACACCTAAATTTATCATTTACCATTGTTTTGTTATCAATGTTGGTGTGATTCATGACCCATATGATCATCTTGGCATAGGGCACTATGGTTTACCTGGAAGCTACATTATGCAATTGTGACCTCTATATTTAGGAAGGTGGTGGCATATTTCTCTTCCTCTTTGATTGGGTCAACAAATGTGGAGGTCCATGTTTCTTCTTTGAACATTTGTAAAATTTCCCCTTATTGTGGAACATTTTATAGACCTATGAATCTTGAGATATATGAGAACACAATATGCATTGTCTCCCTATATTTAAGCTCCATTGAAGTAATCTCCAACTTGGCCTTCTTTTTCTTCTCATGCTTTATCTTCTTTGGGGCCATATAAATAGTGTTTGAGAAAATAGAGTATTCCAACATAGGATAAACACATTAAGAAACCACTCACACAACCAAATCAAATATCATAACATCAATGTTTTCACATGGTTAAAACCCTCAAAGAGGGAAACAATCCATGGCCTCAATCAACGTGGCCAGTTGAGGCAATATATCAATGAAAAAGAAAATTATTTTACAAGATATGTTCTCACAATAAATCATGACCAAATGAACCTTCATGATATTTAAATACAAATCATCGACCAATCAGGTGTTAAGTCATGGATAAATATAGCCATTAAGATCAAGGAGAATATGATTCATTGGATCACTCTATGTCTAGAACATATTGTGACCATCATATTACATAACTACAAATGCATAATGATGTATACTAAAGAAACACACTTTTACCTAAAGACACATTAGACCAAGTTGATCTTAACTAACTCCTAAGTGTATAAATATCTTAACATCCCCCCTTAAGAACAATTTGGGATGGGATTGAATAAATTACAAAGGTGACACAATAGGAGAAGGAAGGAGGCATTAAAATCTATCCCCCTTTAATGGAAACTTCCTAAACTCTTAAAATAGATTGAAGTTTGGAAAATGTCTACAACTTGATCATTGGTAAGGAAAAAAATAACTTCAAGAACACAATCATGAATGAGATTTCTAATGAAGTGTATTTGTATCTCAATGTGTTTGTTGCACTAATGTTGAACTGGGTCTTTGGTGATATTGATGGCACTCTGATTTTCTCACCAAAGGGTGTTTGGATGTCATTGTTGGAATCCAAAATCCAAAGGGATCTGTTGAAGCCACAAGGCCTCTTGACTTGCATTAACCATTGCTTGGTACTCTACTTTTTATTAACAAAGAGAAAGATCTTGTTGGTTTTTACGATCCCATGTGAAAAGTCTATAACCAAGACCGAAAACATAACCTATAGTAGACTTTTTATAATCAAGGTCACTATCCCAATCTGAATCAGTGAAACCATCCAAAAAAGTATTCCCCCCATAATTGTAATGTATCCCAAAATGAATTGTACCACGGACATACTGAAGTGTCCTTTTTGTTGTTTTCCAATGGCTTTCATGGGATGTTTTCATATACAAGGAAACAAGGCCAACAACAAAGGAAATATCAAGATAGGTATAAGTCAAATACAAGAGGCTACCAACTAACTGACAGTACAAAGTGGCATCAACTTCAGGAGTAGTACAAGTGGAAACAATTTTGACTCCAGACTAGAAGGGAGAAGGGGCTAGTTTACAATATTCTATGTGAAAGAAGTGAAGAAGGTCATATGCATACTTAGACTGAGAAAGGGAAATTCCTTCCTTAGTTTGTAATACTTGGAGTCCAAGGAAACAATGCAAATAACCTAAGTATGTCATTTCAAATTTCTTCTTAATGTCATATTTCACATGGGTTAAAAGTTTAGGGTCATTATTAGTGAGGATAAGGGCATCAACATAAAGAACAAGTATTATCAATTGGATTCCTAATTTCTTGGTATAGACATTAGGGTCATAATGACATCTAGAAAATTTGGTGTCAAAAAGAAAGCTATCCATTTTATCATACCAAGCTCAAGGAGATTTCTTAAGACCATAAAGAGATTTCTTAAGGTGGCATACAAGGATGGAGTCATTTTGAACATATTCAAGAGGTTGGTCCATGTAGATTTGTTCTTATAGATCCCCATGCAAGAAGGAGGATTTGACATCCATCTGATGGACCCTCCCATATATGTGAAGCAGAAAGGGCTAGAAAAAAGTGGATTGAATTCATTTTGGCCATGGGGGAATAGGTTTCATTGTAGTCAATTCCTTCAACTTGAGAGAATCCTTAAAACTAACATGTCCTTATGTCTTTGAACGCTTCCATATAATATTACATACTTAGTTCTATATACCCATTTACATCTAATAAGTTTTCTTCCTTTTGGAAGAGGTACAAGATCTCAAGTATCATTCACCATTAAGGAATGATATTCGTCATTCATTGTTGTGTCCCAATATGTATGGTTAGAAGATTCTGCAAATGTTTCTAGATCATGAGTCATTGAAACTTGAGCCGAAATAGAGGAGGCTTTCTAGAACCGTGAACATGCATGACATTTATCTATAGGATCACTAGCAAGATCCCCAACTACTTCTATTGTTGAAAATATCCATCTGGGAAGTGGGGGTATTGGTGTAGGTTCATGTTCAATGGACTCATCTACAGGAAGGTGAGCAGGTAGAGGTGGATTTTCGTCCTCACTATCATCATCTGAATAAGTAACTAGAATAGGACCAGAAGATGTGTTAATACCTAGACAAAGCCCCATTTTATGTGTAGAACCCCTTATTAATCCCTAGATATTAAATTATTACATTTATAGTATTATAATTGTATGTCAGATAGAACCCTTCATGGTACCCTTTCATTATAATTGTACCCCTTTGTCTCCTATATATATACTAAGGAGACCTAGTCTTAGGAGCATCTTATGTCATCACATATTGTATTTTGAAGTGGATATATTTTAAAAGGATTTTTCCCCTCGAAGTGGACTGTAATTATTGACTTTTTGTCATTTTTAAGGTGTTGGATCATAACATTTGGTATCAGAGCATTGATCCTATGGTTTTTTCTTCTCCAAGCAAGTCATCTTATAATTTTCGCTATCAAAAATTTCTAGGACGACTCAGACAATGAAACTTGGAGGTTATTTAGAAGAAATATCAAGGTATCTTTGGAAAATATTTCATCTCTTGGGTTGTTATAATTTCATAGATACACCATGTAGAAGATACGGTTTTTGACTAGTCCTATTACTAGTCTCAAGCATGTGTTTCGAGTAAAATCGCCATATCTTCTTCAGAAAGGATCCAAATTTAGTGAGACCAATTTAATTTGAAAGAGGACATTCTTTAGTATTTTTTATACAAATTTAAGAATCAAATATGAAATATTGGGTGTGTGGCATTCTATACAAGTCCATTCTCCCTGAAAGGCCAAAAATTAGAAAGGTTTGAGAAAGTTACCCTAACTTTCAATTGGCACATCCAATTTTGGTCAGACCTATGGCATTGAAGAGAGGACATACCAGAGTAATAAATGCCAAAATTTCATACTCAGAAGGGCCAAAATTGCAAAAATACATCAGAAGGAAGGTCGGCTAGGAGGACAGACTCCAAATTAAGCGTTTGAAAGGTACATAACTTGCAATTGGCATAACATTTTATTGGAAGGTATGTTTTTAGTGATTCAAAAAATTTTATAAAGAGGAAAAAGAGGAGTATTATTATATTTATTCTACATGGGTCCAAAAAATATGTCAACACTAATTAAACCTGCAGAAATATCATCTATAACTCATGAAGAAAATGATGAGATACATAACAGGTTGTCCAAATTGAAGGAACAACTTAATGATTTGAGTGCCAAGTCAATAAAAAATAATGATTTTGTAAACTCACAAGTACAAATTCAAGAAATGGAAAGGAACATGAATGCAATGGAAAATAATATGGAAGAAAATAAGAATGACATGAAAAAGAAGATGGATGAAAATAAATAAGAAATACAAAATTTCATGAAGGAAATGCAAAATTCCATGTCTTCTATGATCTTCCAAGATCTAGATGAGAGACCCCCTAAAGGAGATATAAAAAATAAAGTAACTCATGAAAATAAAGGCAGTATTCATGTTGAACAAATTGTCGATAATGAGCAATTTTCAACTAGTGAATTTAATTATAATAGTGGAGTTAATTATGGTGGGGTCCTAAAATTCAACTTCCCCGAGATTGAATTAAAGAAGTTTGATGGAGCAGAGGTATTTACTTGGGTGAACCAAATGGATCAATATTTTGAACTACATAATATTATGGATGACAAGAAAAGGATTCGCATAGTAACTTTGAACTTTGAGATAAAACTATATCAATGATATCAATGGATAGTGAAAAGGTAGCCCCATTTGTATCATTATACTTGAGGTCTATTTACAAGAAACTCAGAAGCACAGTATGGGAAAGTTTGGGAACATGACTACTATAGTCAATTGACAAGAATCAAGCACTTAGGTGATATTGAAGAATATAATTCAAAATTTCAGGTATTGGCCATAAGGGTGGATAACATAAGTGATGCACAATTGTTGGAAGCTTACATGGGTGGATTAAAAGAATACATTAAACGTGATCTTTTCTTAAGAAATCTTGCAAATATTATGGAAGTTGTGTAATATTCTCGTCATATTCAAGGCAGGAATAAGGGTACGCACAAGTATACCATTGGAGCATACACAGGAAGAAGATATCATTTTGGGGTTTATAAGACAAGTATATCTCAACTGACAAGTTTGACACCTCAACAAATCGATGAAAGAAGAGAAAAAAGACTATGTTTCAACTGTGACAGCAAGTATAGTAAGGGGCATAAATGCGGTGAGAAGATTTTTTTCTGCATAGACTATGAAGAGGAAGAAGATCGGGAATTGGAACCACCACGAGATACAGATCTAGAAGAGACTACTCCAACAATATATTTTCATGCATTGGCCAACATCAATACTCCACAAACCCTCAAGATACAAGGATACATCAAAAATAAAAAGGTAACAATATTTATTGATTCTGGTAGTACCCATAATGTCATCAATTACAAATTGGAAAAAGATCTCAATTGCTTTGTATATCCCACACCATATTTTCGAGTAATGATTGCAGATGGAGGTACTATAAATTGTTCAAGGAAATTCCATAGTATTAATATCAACATGGGGGAGTATTTTCTGGATAGCCCCATGATTTTCATCCAAATGGGGGGTGTTGATGTTGCATTAGGGGTCCAATGGTTACAATCATTGAGAACAATGGCCTTTAATTTTCAACATCTTTTCATGAAATTTTCCTCAGATGGAAAATAAATTGAGCTTAGAGGTATCCAAGGGAAACCCTATAAGGTGATAATCTATAATAGCATGACAAAACTACTCAAAAATGGATTTCGAGGTGTAGTTGTACAGTTCTTCTCACTTGATGTTCAAACATATATATCCTCTGCTCCATTAGACCTCCAAATCATTATCAACAATCATTCCAAGGTATTTGGTGAAATGCCTAAGGGTCTTCCACCTACTCGAGATCATGATCATGTTATCCATTTGCAACTAGGAAGTGTACCACCTAACATTAGGCCTTATAGGTATCCACATGCACAAAAGAGTGAGATTGAGCACATGATCCAAGAAATGTTAGAGGTCGACATCATTCAACCTAGCCAAAGTTCTTTCTCTTCACCAGTGGTGATGGTTGCAAAAAAGGATGGTTCATGGCGTATGTTCCAATATTATAGACAAATAAACAAAATGACCATCAAAGATAAGTTCATATTCCTGTCATTGATGAATTATTAGATGAATTGCATGGAGAAAAATTATTTACTAAGCTGGATCTTCATTCGGGATATCATCAAATCAGAATGAGGGAGGAAGGTATTTCTAAAACAACTTTAGAACACATGAAGGTCATTATGAGTTTTTGGTCATGCCATTTGGACTTACTAATGCACCTTCAACAATTCAAAGCTTTATGAATTATATTTTCAAGTCCTTCCTTAGATAATTTGTGTTAGTATTTTTTTTATGACATACTAATCTATAGAAAGTCTTGGGAAGAGCATGTACAACATGTTGATGGAGTATTACAACTATTGGAAGAGCAACAACTTTATGCAAATCCTTCCAAGTGTGACTTTGGGGTTCAAGAAGTGGAATATTTGGGTCATATTATATCTCGTGAAGGTGTAAAAGTGGACCCTAACAAAATTAAAGCTACGAGGGAATGGTCGATCCCCAAAACCTTGAAGAAACATAAAGGATTCTTAGGTTTAATAGGATATTATCACAAGTTTGTCAAGAATTATGGTCAAATAGAAGCACCTCTAACAACATTATTAAATAAGGAATCATTTTATTTCACTGAAGAAGCAACCAAATATTTTGAAAAACATAAGGAGGCTATGTATACTACTCTCGTCCTAGCCACACCAGAATTTACAAAAACATTTATTATGGAGTGTGATGCCTCAAGCCATGGAATATGTGAAATTTTAATGCAGGAAGGAAGGCCCCTTGCCTTTGAAAGCAGCCAACTTAAGGAAAAAACTTAGTCAAACCCATTTATGAAAAAGAAATGTTGGTCATAATACATGCAGTTCAGAAATGGCACCCTTACCTAATAGGAAGACACTTCAAGGTAGAAACAGATCATGATAGTTTGAAGTACTCCTTGGAGCAACGATTATCTTCAGAAGAGAAATAAAAATGGGTCACAGAGATTATAGGTTATGAATTTGAAATTATCTACAAAAAAGGAAAACATAATGTTGTGGCAAATGCCCTTTCAAAGAAAGAAGAAGAGACAGAAGGTTCATTATGTGTTATTTCCATTATGCAATTTGAATGGGTGGAAGAATCAAGGATAGAATGGAAGCAACATGTATGCACGATCATTCAACAACTATAGGAGGACCCTAGTTCATTAGATAATTTGGTATGGAAGAATGATTTTCTATGGTATAATGATCGCCTATATTTATGTAAGAACTCCAAAATCAAACAAAAGGTCCATTGGAATTTCACACTTCTCATATAGGAGGACATTCATGATTCTTGAAAGCATACCACAGGATCAAGAAGGATTTGTTTGGGGAAGGTCTTAAAACTGATGTTCAAAATTTTGTGTCTGAATGTTTAGTCTACCAACAAAATAAGGGAGAAACAATCAAGACATCAGGTCTCCGACAACCATTAGTAATACCAAGTAAATGTTGGGAAGAAGTTTCCATGGATTTTATTATGGTTTTACGCAAATCCGAAGGTAAGACTATGATCATGGTAGTATTGGATCGAATGACAAAGTATTCCCATTTTTTCTCTCTTTCTCATCCTTTTAAAGCAAGTACAGTAGATGAAGAATTCATGGAAACAATTCAAAAGCTACATGGAGTCCCCAAGATTATTGTAAGTGACAGAGATCCAATTTTCACTGGAAATTTTTGGACTGAATTATTTTCTTATTTGGGTACTCAATTGGCTCATAGCTCATCTTACCACCCTCAATCCGATGGGGAAAATGAGATTGTGAATAAATTTATAGAAGGATATCTTCGTTGTTTTTCATTTGATAAATAGACACAATGGGTCAAGTGGTTTCCCTTGGTGGAATGGTGATACAACACATCGTTCCATACTTCATCAAAAAAGTCCCAACTTCTGGCACTTTATGGATATCATCCTCCATCCATTACATCACCCTTTAAATGGAATACAAAGTTTCAAGCAGTGGAGGACCACATAGGGAACCAAAAAGAGGTTCTCAAACTATTGAAGGAAAACTTGGTTATGACACAAAATAGAATGAAACAACAAGCAGATCAACATCGCAGTGAAAGGGAATTTGACGTGGGGGATTGGTTATTTCTAAGGCTACAACCATATAAACAGATGTCCCTCGAGCAACAAAATAAGTACACTAAATTAGCACCCAAATATTATGTCCCCTATAAGGTTTTGCAAAGGATTGGAGTATGACTTACAAATTGGAGTTACCTCCATCTTCATGTGTACATCCAGTATTCCATGTTTATTTCTTGAAGAAGGTAATCGGAAACAATATCCTAGTCCAAAATATTTTACCAAATATTAATGAAGAAGAGAAAATCATACTAGAACCAGAAAAAATCCTTGAAACAAGGATTAAGCAATTGATAAATTGAGCAATCATGGAGTACCTATCCAAATGGAAGAACCTACCAGTGGAAGAGGCAACATGGGAAGATGAGTTTGTCATGCAAAAACACCCACACATAGTCAAGCATTGAGGACAACACTTGTTTGAAGGGGAGGGGTGTGTTAAGACCTAGAAAAAACCCCATTTTATGTGTAGAACCCCTTATTAAACCCTAGATATTGAATTATTACATTTATAGTATTATAATTTCATGTCAGCTAGAACCCTTAATGGTATCCTTTCATTATGATTGTACCCCTTTGTCTCTTGTATATATACCAAGGAGACCTCATATTAGGAGAATATTATCTCATCACATATTGTATTTTGAAGTGTATATATTGTAAAAGGAGGTTTCCCCCTTGAATTGGACTGCAATTATTGACTTTTTGTCATTTTTAAGACATTGGATCATAACAAGATGGCACAAACATCAAATATGGCTTGCAGGCTAAAGATGGAACAAATGTTGAATTAGGGTCATAGGCTAAGATATTTTCATCAAACTTAACATCTCTTCTAATAATTATTTCATTGGATTGAGATTGAATAAGTCTAAAACCTTTGACATATTTGAAATATCCAACAAAAATGCACTTCTCACTTTTGGGCCATAACACTTTCTTTTTCTCATGGGGAATGTCAACCCATGCTTCACTGCAAAATGAACAAAAGTGGCTTACATCTAGATTAATTGTAGTCCATACTTCTTCCAGAGTTATATTTTTTAAAGCCTTTGTGGGAGTGTGATTTACTATGTAATATGTACAATTAATGACTTCCACCCAATAATGAAGGCATAAACTCTTAGATCGGATCATACAATTTACCATTTCATTTAATGTGCAATTATTTTTGTCATCAACATTGTATTTTTGTGGTGTATATGGAACAACATGTTGTACTTGAATTCCCTGTGCAATACAGTAAGTTGTAAAATAAAATTTCACATATTCACCTCCATTAAATATGTTTCTAACCTTTGAAGTTGATTCCCATATTTTTTTATATAAGGGCCTTGGAGCCCAAAAGCATGTCAAAAACTTCACTCTTAAGTTTTAATAAACCAAGTACATCTGGAGAAGTCATCAATGAAATTTAATAAGTACTTGAACCCATAGAAAGAAGGAAAATGAAGCGGAAAACACAAATCACTATGAACTAGTTGCAAGGGGTCAAGGTGTGCCAGGAGGCATGTTTGTAAAAAATGTCCCAATAATGTTTGTCGAGAATACAACTAGCACAAACATCATCTCTGCAAGAAATGAGAGGAAGACCAATCACCATATTTTGATTACGTAGTTGATACAATGAGCGATAGTCTAGACGACCAAACCGCTAATGACAAAGTTTGCTCAAGTCATTGCTATGAGCAATAAAAACTAACGGAAAATATGATGAACCAAAGTTGTCAAATTTGTACAACCTAGTAATATTATTAACAATTCCAGTGGTTAGGACATGCTTAGGATATTTTAAACGTTTGATTGCAACTTGGTGAGGTGAAAAAAATACTATGTTACCATCACTTGAATAAGTGATCTGATATATTGATAGAAGGTTGCAGGAAATACGTGAAACACATAATACATCAATGAAATTTGTTAGCCTATGGCTTACCTTAACCAAACACTAAGTCTAAATTGTCATTGTTTTATCAATTGGTATCAGAAGCTTCTTTGTTTTATCAATTGGTATCATATCTTCTTTGTTTTATCAAAATTACCATCATCTACTTGAGCTATTCCAAAACCTACAACAATAATATATCTATCGTCACCAACAAATATTTTTTTGGTGTTACATTCATTATGAGAAAACAAATGGTTGTATACTTAGCCATATGTTAAGATGCTCCAGAATCAATAAACCACTCATGAGAAGAAGAAGTAAATGTTGTATTAAAGGAGAAACCAAAAGTAGAAAGTACATGTCCATCAGAAAAAGAGTTAGAAGAAGAATGAATGAATATTGATGTTGTGCTTCTTCATTGTTGCTTCTAAGGATTTCATCTGTTTAAAACATTTAGATTCCAGATGACCATCTCACCCACAAAATTGATATGATTTTCAATCTTCTTACTTTTTTATTTTGGTCTTTTGTCACCATTGGTAGTAGAATCTGGCTAAGAGGGTTTGGTACCCTTGTTTTTCTTCTTCTTGTGAGGATTTTGTTTCTTTGGATGTTTGGTTTTATATTTTTGTTAGGCCACTAAGTATTTGTTGAATATAATTGCATTGTTGATCACTCCAATATATAAGAGTTTATCTTGCTCTCTAATCAAAGAATCACAAAAAGACTCAAGAGTGGAATCTTGATAAGAATCCCCTAGATCTTACCCGGTAGCATAAAAAGTAGATACAAAGAAAACTATGCAAGACCAAGATTAGCAAGAATAGCATATATGCATTGGTCATCCTTCATATTTATTTTACATTTTTAAAGTAAAAGTCTAAGTGTTTTGGACTTAGATAAATAATCTTCAATGCAATGGAAATTATTGGGATTTAAAGTCATTAATTTATTTTCAAGATGGTGGGATTGAATCACATTGTGTTTACCAAATATGGCTTCTAGCTTATCCCAAGCTTCAGCTAGATCATCAATTCCTTGAAGGTGAAATCGTAAATCAAGAGAGATGGACATTTTGATTAATCCACATGCTTCGTCGTTATTATTATCCCATTAGTGTTTATTTTCTACATCAATGGGGGCTTGTTCTTTTCCCAAGGTAATATGATACAACCTTTACTTCTAAGTACATCCTCCCTATGGGATTTCCATGAGAAGTAGTTGGTACGGGTAAGCAAAAACTCACTTCGAGTATTCATATTAAAATATGCAAGTAATATGGATTCAAGGCTAAAACTGACTAACTAGATGGAAAGCTCTCAAAAAAATAGGTGAATTCAAAAAAATGGCACTGAAATTGGACTTTGGATGTGAAAGTTATGTCATTTTTTAAAAAGGCATAAACAATAACCAAAGTACGATGTGGTAGGTACAAGTTAACCCATGTGGTGATGTGATCGGATTATTTTCGACACGAAATGAGAGTAGAGATATATTAAAGAAATGTATAGAGATATCTCAGATATACAATAATATAATAGAAATATATCAGAGATGAAACCATAAACAGAGAGATACAGTAATACACAATTTCTATTAATGAGAGAATGTACAAAACTATAGAAATACAGAGTGAGGACTCGTTATAATGGTGACAGCTTCTCTCTGAGAAGAGATGTGATGGATACTCACATTCGCAAGAAGATGGTTTCTAGAATGAGGCTCCAAAGGCCTTTTTATCATAAACAAAATCCAAAACCCTAACCCCGGAAGATGAAAATCCAACAATTTTGTGGACCCCGCTTTTGGTAGTTTGGTGTATCAACTTCCAGAGGGTGTAACTTTGGCGTACGATATATGTTTTGGGTGCACGATAGCTCGTTGGAAAGGTAGCATCGAGGAGATTAATTTTGGGAGCTTAATCATAGACTTTGGCTATTTTGAGGTGCTCAATCCTAAAAAAAATCATTTAGGCCCTCTAAATGGCCCCGGAAGTTCACGAATCGAAAAACTGCTAAAAATAGTAAATTTTCAGAAGATTGTTTTTAGCCAGTTGGAATAGCTGGGTGGCCACTAATATCCACCTAGATCATGATGGATGTAGAATGAGTTGGTAAAGTAAAAAAAAAATCCTTCATTCTCTAACTTCACCTATAAGCTCACTTTTACAAATAAGCTACTTATGAAGTGACCCACTTTTATAGAATAAGTGAGAATCATTTTTACAATGAAATTACTTTATAAATTGAAATTCCATGCATAAAATAACTTTTAAAAGGAATATTAAAGTTATTCACATTTATTGTTTAAGTGAAATGCATTTCCCCTGCATCGAGTGTTAGGGATGCACTCTAAACACATGCGGGACCCTGCTCTACCCCCCCACGTGGTGATTCATGACAAGGACAGTTTCCCTCCATCCTTGTCTGCCACCTCCCGCATTCATGTGTCTTAATGAATCCTCTGGTTGTCGTGCCTCCTTGCATGTTCCTTGTCATGAATCACCCTCATCCTCCCATCACCTCCATCCTCAGATATCAAATTTGGTACGAGACGAATCGTCTAGTTATGATGAATTTCCTCCTCGTAAAGTGGTGGATACAACCTTATTGACCAAAATTTGGCCATCTATATTTTCCTACTCTTAGATTCATAAAATCCTTGATACCAAAAGAAGACATTTTTGAACTTTTATAAGTTCATTCTGCATCCCTCGATCTTAACTTCGCCACACATTTTTTGAATCAAAAATATGTTTCTATATGCCTAAGTTATTCAAGATCTGGTCCAAAGATCCAATTTTGAAGAATATTTATAATTTTCATGTTCTTCTATCCTTTTTCGAATTTTGGATAAGTATTCTCATCATTTATTTCTCTCACCTTTCACCTCTATCCATCTCAACACTTAACCATTGTTCTCCTTATCTCTCCACCCTCTCCACTCACTTATCCTTTATCCTCCCATACTTAGCCATATTTCAATCTATGGCAGGGGGTGGACACCCACCACACTCCTTCACCCTTCCCTCTCACCTTCCTCACCCCGCTCTCACTATCTACATTTCTCCTCCTTCACTTTCGTCATCTACATTTCTCCCCTTCCCCCTTAACTAGTCATCTCTTCATCATGTTCATGGGTTGGTGGGTTGGCAGGCCTTCATCTCCACCCACTTGCTCATGTCATAAGTCTGCTACTACACTTAGACATTTTTCAATTGCGCAGGTTGGCGGGTTCAAGCCCTCATCCTCCATTTTCCATGACCTTCACTTTGCACCCCAAGTTCCATGATATACATTTTGACCATCATCCTTGTTGTGGGTGTTAATATCCAAAGTATTTCATTCCTCTTGCATGAAAATCCGACCGATCGTTCCTCTACACTTAGTATATTTTTTATCATCTATACAACCGCAGGTTTGCGGGTTCCCGAGTTGGCGGGTTCATGAAAAGTTTTATATTTTAATTCTCTCTTGTTCGTCCCCACACTATAAAAACTACCCCCCTGGAATTCCGCTACCCACAATTTTCCCTCATCCCCTATCATCACTTCTCCCATACTTAGTCAAATTCTCAAAGCTATTCCAAGGCATGAAAACCAGCGAATGAGAATATGACACATGGCAATGAAGGAGGTCATGACACATGGAAACTCAACATTGGAGACATGTTGAAACATACAATTTGTGATCCGAAATCGGATCCAGAAGCCTGATAGGGCTTGAAAAATGCTCAAAAATGAAAGTGCTCGGAACGCGACGAAACCTGTTCCATTGTGTCTGTCTCGTCTTCCTGATTCCGATGGTATATTTACTTCGTCAAGCGGGCTCCGTATGGAGAAGATATCACGTTCTGTCCGAAAAGTCAAACAGGCAAAAAAGGGGATGACTATACAGTCCGTACAGTCCACGTGTCATGCTGACTGTGCAGACCGTACAGTCCATACAACTCACATGGCATGCTCAGGTGATGACACATGGCAGAGAGTGATTGGTTGGTTTGGTGTATGGTTGGACCTATCCTGAGGTGACATGTGTCACCACTAAAAGGGTGACACGTGGCACGGGTGACGTCATCAGGTGACGTGGCAGGTTGACAGGGCAGGCTAACCGAGGCAGTACGACAGTTGACATGGGCGAATCACAGGCTGACATGTGGCATTCACCAGTTGGTTGATGAGGTGCCACGTGGCCCAGTCAAGGGATGCCACGTGGCACCCCGAGATTGGTTCGTTGGTTGTTATATAAAATTTGGTTATGGCATGGTCGGGGGTCGAACCCGCGACCTCTCGGTGGGCG
>SNQJ01S0012241.1:204125-215310 GCA_010110895.2 Picea sitchensis | reverse complement strand
AAAGGAACAATGGACTATGGCCTATGGTATCCTAGGAATCAGAATTTTCAAATATCAATCTATTCAAATGTTGATTGGGCTAACTGCGTGGATGAAAGGAAAATCACGAGTGGAGGTGCATTCTTCTTAGGAGATTCCCTTGTATCATGGTTGAGCAAGAAGCAAGGTTTCATTTCCTTATCGACTACAGAAGCTAAGTACATTGCATCTGCCACTTGATGTACCCAATTATTATGGATGATTCAGACACTTGTAGACTTGGAGGTAAAATATACAGCACCAATCCCAATTCCTTGTGATAATACTAGTGAAATCAGTGTGTCAAAGAATCATGTATTTCACTCCAAGAGCAAGCATATACCCATCAAGTATCGCTTCTTGAGGGAACAGGTGACCAACACTATTGTTTATTTGCATTATATTCCATCCAAATATCAGATTGTTGATATCTTCACTAAACCACTTGCAAAATCTCAGTTTGAGTATTTTCGCCAGAAGTTGGGCATGACCCCATTATTAACCTAAGAGAGTCCATCCTGTTAAGGGGAGTATGTGTTGGTTGAATATATGATACCTCCAAAAAATACTACAACAGTTCAGGGGGACCATGTTTTCTTTGACATTGATGTCAAAGGGGGGGAAAAGGTGATGCTACAATTGGAGGTCTAAGCAGAATAGTGAAGCCTTTCAGGGTTTCCATCAATGCCAAAGGGGGAGATTGTTGGCATGTTTACAGGAAGAGTGTGCTTGTCATTGATGGAAAGACCAAAAATGACGATGAAGTGTCTACAGGAAAGAACAACAACAATGATGGCATGATTAATGGCAGAGTGTGAAATCAAAATCTCAAGAGGAATAACGCAGATTTGCACGCAGAGCGCGAGTGTGCTCCAGGGCTGAGGTTAAAGCTCAGGAGGAATAACACAGAGTTGCACGCAGAGCACAAGTGTGGGCCAAGGTAGATGTTAATTCCATTACCAAATCTCAGGGTAGATAGTGTTCTAAAAAATGCAAATGAGCCCCAAAGTATCCAGACTCGCAAAACCTTTGACACTTAGAAATTCTTCCAAGTCGAGAGGATGCATAAGCTCAGGAGGAGCGACAATGGTCATTGGATCACCAATCCATAATACCCAATGTCTGTTAGATCAGATTCCAATGACCAGAGGAAGCACAGAGGAAAAGTACAGATTTGATCCGTTGGATTTTTAGCGCCGAGGACCAACAGTCATCAGATCCAGTATAATTGCGAAGAGGATAATGGCTGAGAGCCATCCTCCAACTTCGCGAAATGTGAAGTCGCGATGAGATATGAACTGTTGGATCCAAAGGACACTTGGAAAGAGATCAACATTTCATTGACTGAGAAGTCAAAGGTAAGAGTTGTACGCACTTGCGATAACCGAGTTTGCGAGTTGATCTAGATCGTTAGATCATGGGGAGTTTTGAGCCATTGATATGATGCTAGCAAATATTTGGAAGGCAGGAGGAAAATACTTGAGGAGTTGGGAGATGCAACAATCCTAGTCATTCATTTGGGAAGGACATGTGGAAGCCGATAAAGCAATTTCGGAAAATTGGAAGTCGGAAGAAGGGAGGTGAGTAGTCCTCCAACTTCATGAAATGTGAAGTCTTGATATGATCTGAGCCGTCGGATCACTGAGGATCGTGTGCCATTGATCTGGAGCAGGTTTCGGAAAATCATAAGTCGGGAGAAGGGAGGTGAGTAGTCCTCCAACTTAGTGAAACACAAAGTCTCGATAAGATATGGACCATTGGATCACAAAGGGTTGTGAGCTGTCGATCTGACACATAGCGCTAAATTGGGAATCGAGAGTTGGAAGAGTCAGGGTTGGCTCATGTTCAAACACCCGACACGCGAGGTCATGATTTTATCACAGGGTTGGCTCACGTTAAAACACCCGACATGCAAGGTTACGATTTGATCACAGACGTCGATCAAAGGGAGAGCATGGACCGTTGATTAGGCACGATGAAGTTCACAAGTTAGTGAAATGCGAAGCACCCTTTTTGCTTGGCCTCTGGTCATAGCCAAGGTCACATCAACGAAAATTTAAGGGAGGAACTAGCATGATGCTAGGCTCCACTTCAAATATCGTTGAGATCGTGAAGCGCCCATTTGATTAGCGAGTGGTCACAACCAGTGGTCACATCAGTGGAGGTTAAGGGAGGAGTTAGCACATCGCCAGGCTCCACATCGGAGATCGTGAGTTGGGAGAATCGAGGGAACTCGGAGCTGAATATCCGATGTTCGAGATCGCGAAGCACCTTTTGTTCAGGCCTGTGGTCACATCTCGTGGTCATGTGAAAGGAAGGGGCTAATCCATAAAATCGAGCACCCACTGTGTAGTTTTCTCAGAAAGGGAAAAGGCGCCAAAGGCATGAGCGCACGAAGGTTCTCTGGGTAACTTCCAGAAACAAAGTGATTGTATCTGCTAGAGAATTCGACGAGATGTAGGGTGATTTCCAGAGGAGCCGAAGAGTCTCGAGGTAACTTCTAGTGAAGTGAGGATTCATCATTTAGAAAATTGACAGATGGAAATGCATCAAAGACTATAACCTCCAAAGAAGCCGAAGAATCTCAGGATAACGACCACTGATGAAGAACAGACTCAGGATGATCACCCAAGAGGACGAAGAGTTGAGTGTATTCCCTGACAGGGGACTTGGCATGATAAATATCTGTAGAAAAAAGAATACATGGTTGCTTCTATTGAGATTTATTGATGCGGGTAGAAGCATGGTGTATGCAAGAGATCACAGAAGAGTCATAATGCATTGAATAGAAATAATACATAGAGCATAAAGTGCAGAAGAAAGAGATAGAGAAGAAATTCTTATCTGAGAGAGGAAGAGAAAGTTGAGGTGCGCATTCAGAGACAAATCAGAAGAATAGAAATCTCAAGAATATGTGAGTAGCAAGACACTGATGCAGGCAAAGCAGAGCAGTGCCATGAAACAATGATGAGACTGGTAAGCCTTTTGAAAAACATTGTATCATTGTAATAAGATTCAGGAACAGAGTTTTTATATTCAAGGTGGTAGGGAGGTGCTAGGGAGGATAGTTATCCTCAGAGTTTCAAGTGGGTGCTTGAACATAGGGAGTTGTACCTTCCATCTGGTTGCAGCCAAAAAAACTAGGGTGGTAGGGTGGTGCAAGGGAGAACTATTTTTCTCTGTTATACAAGTTGGTTCCTGTGTGACTGGAAGTTGGTGATGGAAGACTTAGGGAGTTGGTGCTTCCTTCTAATGGGTGATAGAGAAACCAGAGAGTTGGTGCTCTCAACAAGTTTTTTCTTGTAAAATAGAGGTTGTAGCCTCAAGAGGAGTTGGAGCTCATAAGAATGATAATGTACGAAAAATAAAGATTACCTATCATATCAAGAAGAAGAAGTTTTTCCCTTTATGGGTTTCTTCGAGAAATATCGGTCTCTGTATATTTCATGTGTGTGATTGATGTTGAATATTATATTTCTTACTTCCTTGCATTATCATGATCATCATTGAGTGTTCTATAAAGAGTTTAAAATGGGCATAATTGTTTAAGCACAATAACAACTGATTCAACCCCGCTCTCAGTTGTCCAACATATGTATAGTGAGATATGAGGAAATCTAGTTCAAATAGAAGTTATGAGTCATAGTTACTAGTGGAAAGTAGTGTAGGTTGAAATACTTTTGGAGATATTAGAGTCAATTTTGGAGACAAAATTATGAATTGTAACTGAGGTTCAGGTCGCAATATGTGGAACTTAGTGTGACATTGGTCAGCCTCACATATACATGTTCATTTCATATGCACTTATGATGTAATGTGTGTAGCGCAAGAACTTCATGAAGAATAATAAAAGAGAAAATAATTATGGATCTTTGTGGACATAGCCCAAGGGGTGAACCATGGTAAAACCTTGCACATTTTTATGGAATGGTTGCCTTATTTATTTTTGTTACTTTTTTTTTATGTTGAATGAATGAATATGGTAGAAGTAAAATGAAACACGCACTAGAATAAGTCATGCTATTTACTGCAGGATGAATGTTAATGAATGAACATGAGTATAGAATGATAGATCTGATGTATTTGAGGTAGAAAGAATGTCTAACATCCCCATGAGAAAAAGTTATTCCATGATTGCAGACATTTGGGTCCTGCGGTCATCCATAATCCATCTCGAGTGAGACTTCATTGTGCACTCTCTGCACAATGTTTCCTTCTAGTCTCCACAAGGGCCAATGGTTGCAGGGTTTTGTTGGAAACCGAAAGTAGAACCCGTGTCATCCCATATGCCCAACAAATGGTTCTATTGCACAAACCAACAATAAGTAGTAGTAGAAATTATATAAGAAAGAACTGTTTACACAACCAACAATAAATAGCATAAGGATTTTAGTAGGTCGAGGGACTAGTGGAAATTCAAGTGGGAGTACAAATTCATCTAGTCATAGTTAGTTATATACACCGCACGGAGGTGGTATTACAATCAAATTTTCAATGGAAAGCGAAAATCCAACTATTCGGTTACCAAAGTTTCATGGAGAAGAGTCAGAGGACCTAGAGAAGAATTTGTTCATTTGTCAGAAAATTTGGGCAGTTAAACAAATCAAAGATGAAGACATCGAAGTGGCAAAGATTGTAATTACATTCAGAGACCACACACTGGACTGGTATATGGGCCTCGCAGTAAACAATACACAAGGAGCACTTTTAGATGTAAAGAAGACACTAATCAATGAATTTTAGCGACCAAGTTCAGAAGATTAAGTCATGAATGAGATGATAGAAATCAAACAGAATCCAAGAGAGTCAGCATGGGAGATTGACCAGAAGTTCAAGCGGTTGAAAGGTAAGTTGAAGTACCCTATTACAAATATGCAACATAGGAATCTATTTGTTAATTCATTATTGCCACATCTTAAGTATCCATTGAGGCAACATAAGTTTCAGACTCAGACTAAGGCTCTGCAAGCAAACTTACAATTGGAGGAGAATCAACATAAACATATAGATCCAGTTGTAGAAGAGCTACGAGTGGATCTCGATAATATCACATTTCAATTGAATAAGAATAAAGGCAAGCAAAAGAGGGAAGTTGTTTGGTGCACATTATGCATAACAAAAGGACATCATAAGAATGAGTGCCCAACATTTACGTAGTATTTAGGAGAAGGAATTCTAAATTCCTTACCCATAGGAGGACCATGGTGTGAGATATGTAGAACACATGGACATGATCCCTATCATTGTCCAATGATGCAAAAGTATTAAATAGTGCCTAAGATTACATTCTACAATTTATGAAAGTTTGTAGGACATGAGGACAAGGATTGTTGAAATTTGGAAATGATGAAGGAAAGGACCTGAAATGCATATAGGATGTAGGTTGAAGCAATGACAGGTCCACTTGCGAAACAATATAATAACACATAGTATTTTACAGTGCCACCACAGTACAATAATGCACAACAATATAACCAGGTAAGACAATATAATACACCGTGTGCAAAAAATCAAGGTAACAGAGGAGGATTCAGAGGAGGAGGTCGTGGAGGAAGAGGATTTGGAGGAGGTAGAGGATCAGTAACCTGTCATAATTTTCATAAACCTAGATATTATGCAAGGTATTTTCCACAAAAACCAGTGACATGCATGTACCATTGCACAACAAATCATGATACATAATATTGTCTAACACTTCTGACAAGGATACAAGAAAATAGGAATCAAAATAATCAGAACGCTCAATGGATTGCTACAGAAACTGGAGATGATGGGAAGAAGATCAATATAGTTACTTGAGGAGGAACCAAGACATGAGAAGATGCAACGAATCAGAACTAGAGCCAACACCAATGGGTCAGGAAGAATATAAGACCTTAACAACATTTTGATACGCACAAGGAAAAGGAGACATTTAAACATGCCAGATAAGAGATTTTGCAGAAGAATATTGCTTCTACTTCAGGTACAAATCCAAGAGATGATGTACCAGTATATGAAATTCCTCATTTATTTGATCAAACTAACAGAGATTAGTCTTCAGAACAAGTACTTAATCTTAAAAACTTTTTGAGGTATGGATTGAATATATTGAATGATAAAATATCTTTACAAGTGTTACAAAGTTTTCTAGAAAAGTGCACTTCTGGAGAAGAGATGAAACTAGAATAGAAGATAATCAATCAAGTATGTAAGAAGACAAGAACACATAGGGAGTTTATGTTTAATGCAAATATCAAATACTTTAATATGGCGGACATCATACTAGATCTGGGGTCTGACGTAAATGTCTTGCCTAAGAAGACATGGGAATCCATAGGGGAACCTAAACTAGGATATTCACCTATTCAGTTGAAACTAGAAAATCAACATAGAATGGTACCAATTGGTAGATTTAAAGGCATATCAGTGGATTTAGATGGTGTTTGTACTATGACATACTTTGAGGTAATTGATATAGTGCACAAGACTACACCTTATCCAACATTGTTGGGACTGGTTTAGGCATTTGACAATCAGGATATCATCAACTTGAAGACCAAGAAAATGATTTTTGAATCAGGAGAGTACATAGTTACAACACCACTAGATCCTTCATAAGGTGGAAGATATGTTGAACCAACGACATACAACTTTATTACCGACAAGTTAAATTGGTTTTATATAACTACCACATGCAATGAAGATTACATTAACCCAACATCAGATGGAATGCTTAGCTAGAGAACCATTAGTTCTTGTGCTTCATATTTTGATACAGGACTAGAGAATTGGAAACAACGCTTACATGAGATATCTACCAGAAGATGTGCAAGAATAACATGTGCACTAAGATGGATTGGATCATAGGTATGAGAACCTCCAACTTTTTATGGTCAAAATGATTTGGAAGAACTTTTAAGAAATTTTGAGTTAGATGTTCTGGAAAATCAAAGGTTTCTAGTTTTATATCTTGTATTAAAATAAACACCTGCATGTTGGTGGGGTACTCACAAAGATAAAATCAAAGACTGGTATCAATCCAAGAGATTATTGTGCATTAGATTTGGCGCAGAACAAGAGAATACATATCTAGAGAAGTCTGATGGAATAGGACAACCCATAGAACAGATAGACAGATGCATAACCCAATGGAGACTGGTACCACCAGAGGAATGACCACATCACTTAATTCATACATTAGAAGGAATCCCAAAAATTGGTATATATAATTGGAACTGCGTAGAGAAACTACAAATTGGGAGGATTTGTAGTAGAACTTTGTCCTTACATTTGCATTTGAACATGAGAATCCAATGATGGATACATCACTGAAGTTGGTAAAAGATAGGATCTTTGAAGAACCTGAAGTTGAAATTCTAAAATGCTATCATAATCAGAATCGACAGACAATTAGACAGTTTCTACATTGTTACCACGTCACAAAAGACGAACCAACATAATAAAACTCATGCGATATTCAGATAACAGAAGTTGAAGGGGAAAGAGATGTAGAAGGTCCATAGTTAGAGTCAGAAGAATTTGTTGTGCCAATAAAGATAAGGAACGTTGATCTTGGAACATAAGAGAGCCCAAAGATTGCAAGTATCGGTGACTATTGGGATAATCAGACAGTGGAAAGAATAACAGAGTTACTATGCAAGTATAGTGATCTATTTCTATAACAAAAATTCAGAGATGAAAGGGGTGGCATGAGAACTTTGAGAAATGAAGATTCCTCTAAGACCAGATGCTAGATCAAGCAAACAAAGACCTTATAGGCTGAATCCAATATATAAACATAAAGTTAAGGCAGAGATTGATAAGAAGTTAGAAGCTGGTATAATAGAACCCTTTGAAGAATCTGAGAGGATTCTCCCTATGGTAGTGTAGGAGAAGAAGAAAGGGGGAATAATGATCTGTGTAGACTTGAGGAAGTTGAATGATGCTTGTTTGCATGATCCCTTCCATAGTCCATTTATAGATGAAGTATTGGAGAATGTAGGAGGAATCACCAAATCATGATAGCACCAGAGGATCGACATAAGACTACATTTTCCACAGAATAGGGGTCATATCAGTACACATTGATGACATTTCGATTGAATAATTCCCCTGTTATTTTTTCAAGAGTAGTAGTAGTTGCATTTAAAGATTTTATACATAAATTTTTGGAAGTTTATTTGGATAATTGAACAATATTTAGCTGATTGAAATATCATGTTGAAGTTTTAAGATTGATGCTAGACAATTGTAGACAGTGTCAAATTTCATTGAATATTAAGAAATGCATATTCAATGCACCATTTGAAATTTTGCTAGGGCATGTGGTGTGTAAACAGGGTCTGTTGGGTGATCCTGCGAAGATTGTTGTCACTGTTAATTTACCACCACCTAAGTCAGTGCGCTAGTTTAGAGATACAGTTGGTCATATAGGATATTATATGAAGTTCACAAGGGGATATGCACAAATT
This sequence comes from Picea sitchensis, assembly GCA_010110895.2. Classification (NCBI taxonomy): domain Eukaryota; kingdom Viridiplantae; phylum Streptophyta; class Pinopsida; order Pinales; family Pinaceae; genus Picea; species Picea sitchensis. The sequence continues at coordinate 206,839 of SNQJ01S0012241.1, read as the reverse complement.
ATTACGCCCATGGAGAAATTGTTAAAGAAGGATATCAAATTTTAGTGGAATGAGGAGTGCCAACAAAGTTTGGATATCTTGAAGGAGAAAATGGTGACAACACTAATTTTAGTGTTTCCAAATTGGTCAAAAGAGTTCCATGTTCATGTGGATTCCTCTTCAATATCACTTGGATCAGTATTAAAACAACTAGGAGAAGGTGATATAGATCACCCAATAGCATTTGCAAGCAGGAATCTTTCAGATTCAGAACATAATTACAATACAAAATAAAGAGAAGGTTTGGCTATTGTGTATGCATTGTAGAATTTCAGACATTATTTGTTAGGCCAACATTTTAAAATGTTCACAGATCACTATGCTCTCAGATACTTGGTCAACAAGCCATTGTTGGGGGGAAGAATATGTAGATGGTTGTTATTATTTCAGTAGTTTTATTTTGGAGTAGTTGTAAAACCTGGAAGATTGAATGCAAGACCAGATCATCTGTCCAGGATAACTAATGGAGAGGAACTAGGTAGCTTGGAGGAAAATTTCTCTGATGCACAACTCTTTTCATTACATATTGTTGATGAATATTTTGCTGACATTATTGAACTTTTGAGTACAAGATTTTCCCCAAAGGAATATAATACTACGCAAAAGAAGAATTTGATGGTTAGAGCTACAAACTACCAACTTATTGCAGGACACTTATATAAACTAGGTGCATAAAATATTTTAAGGAGATGTGTCATGGAACATGAACTTCCTATTATCTTAGCAGAAGCACATGAAGGAATAGTTGGAGGACATTATGCAGGTAAAGTTATTGCGCAAAAGATATTGTACGCAAGACTTTGGTGTCCAACAGTCTCTAAAGATGGAAAGGAGTATTTCCAAAATTGCGATGTCTGTCAGAGGGTAGGAAAGCCATCCAGGAGGGATGAGATGCCACTGAAACCTCAAGTAGCTCTTAAAGTTTCTGATAAATGGGAAATAGATTTTGTAGGACTAATCAATCCACCAACTAAAAGATCAGAATAAAGGTACATAATTACAACGAGGAAATATTTAACCAGATGGGCTAAAGCAGCAGTAGTGAAATATTGCAGCGTAGAGACTGCAACACACTTCCTATTTGAACAGTTAATTACAAGATTTGGATGCCCTAGAATTCTGATGAGCAATCAGGGGACTCATTTTATCAATAGTATAATCCAGGCAATGACTGAAGAATTCAAGATACACCTTCAGAAGAGAAATCCTTACCATCCTCAAGATAATGGAACAATGGAAGCATTTAATAAAATATTGGAGAATGACTTAACCAAGATTTACAATGTAAACATGGATGATTGGGATTTGAAGATACCAACAATATTATGGTCTTACATAAATACATGTAAGAAACTCAAAGGGAAGACACCTTTTAGATTAGTATATGGCTAGGAAGCAGTAGTTATTTTGAAGTATTTGATACCTAGTCTGTGCATTGCAGCTATTACAAACATGATAGAAAGAGGCGCAACCCAAGAAAGATTGTCTCAACTCATGGAACTAGAAGAAGACATGACTATGGTTGGTTTCCATCAAGAAGTACATAAATAAAAGTAAAAAGTGTGTCATGATAGACACATCAAGAAGAAAAACTTTAACGAAGGATATTTGGTTCTTCTTTATGACAGTGAATATTTACAACACCCAGGAAAATTCAGGTTGCATTGGCTAGGATATTTTCAGATCAAGTCTGTCACAGATGGAGGTGTTGTGCAGCTGCAGGATTTAGTAGGTAAATAGATTCAAATATTGGTGAATGTCAATCGACTAAAAATGTATAGGGATAGTCAACCCAGTAACCCTCAGTAGTTGCAGCACAAAAAGTAGAGTTGTACATAGTTTATATAGTAGGAGTTAAAAGAGAAAAAGAAGAAAAAAATGGAAAAGAAAGAAAAAGACAAAAAAGATGCAGTAGAGAGATAAGTGGTAGATATGCAGTTGGATAATACAACGTGCAACAGATAGTAAGTGGCACAAAAGAATAAGAATATATTGTGCACCAGAGAAAGGTGACTAGACAAAAAACATAGCGCAATGGGACAGAAAGCGGTCGGAAAGAGGAAACCCAATAATCGGAAAAGTGGGATTCGACGGAGAATTTATGACTTGACTTATAAAAGAAGAAAAATTGCAAGGAAAGACTCATTGTGAAATTATGAAACTGAGAGATAAGGAAGAAATCCGAGTATGAGAAGGCTATTTCAAGGTATTCAGTGAATATTCATAGCAACTTTTGCAAGATTTAGAAGAATGGCACCATCGAAGGTTGGAGCTATCAGTTGCACCACAAGGAAAACACGCAGTGCAATAAGATATCCACAGGAGAAAGAAGCTAAAGAAGCAAACCCTATTCATCTGGAAGGAGTGGTGGACGTTGATTCCATTCCTTTACCAGTTATCAAGTCGGTTAGTCTGACGATTGTTGAGGAACATGAATAATAAATTCCCGCAATAGAGGAAATGGAGGTTGAACCAAGGGCCAAAGAACAAAACCCTACTACAAAGAAAAACCCTACACAACAACTTTTCTTAGGAGAGAAACAACAGATGATTGAGGAATATGTTGAGAGAACATAGTCAGATGAGCCCAGAGGACAGGTCGAAGAAGCGCAACAACCTGTCGCAGAGCCAACATATCAATCAGACGAACAAGAGCATATGGAGGATGTGACTGG
>SNQJ01S0012241.1:165609-196545 GCA_010110895.2 Picea sitchensis | reverse complement strand
TTTTTTTAACATTTTCATGAGTTGACGTCGAAATTCTGCAGGGCTTTCTTACAGCAGCAGCATGTATCTTGAGATGTGTACGTTTTTTCCTGTAAAACAGAAACACGTTTCATTGAAAATGCTAGACACTGAGCACTTCGATGGCTGGAAGCCTCAGTACTGTCTCGAAATGTGCAGAACAATAGATTGCACTGATATCTATAGAGTTACAGATATATGCATGCACCTGCGATCTCATAATGGATTTAAAATGAAGATTATGCAGAGCTAACTACTCATACAATATAAACGTAATGAGAAAACAAAGGATATGAGCGGCTAAGTGATTGTGATAGCCACAAATGTCCTTTACATTTTTTATTTTCTCTATCAGAGAATGATATAATTAGTTTTATTAGTTTTAAATGGATTTTAAGGAGATGTAATTATCCTAAAGTTTAAAGAGATTAAATAAGAATGGATGTGCAACAATAGATATGCCAGTGATTACATTTTTTGTTTTCTCTATCAGACAATGACAATGGATGTGCAACAATGGATATGCCAGTGATTACATTTTTTATTTTCTCTATCAGACAATGACAATGGATATGCCAGTGATTAGTCCCTGTTCAAAATATTGAAAATGGAAAAATGTCAGTCAAGTCAAGTGACTCTGAGCTATGTTTTCAGAGTGTTCGTAGATGCTTTCTCGATCTGCTTAATGCCAGAGTACTCGCTGCAATCCAAATATGCACACAGATTCTGCTTAATGCCAGAGTACTTCTGCAATCCAAATATGCACACAGATTATGTACCTAATGTATCATATAGAAAATATTTTATAATTAAACTCTTATAGTTTGCTTAGGTCGCTTTTGTAAAGCATTTTCTGGTACACAATATTGCTTGAGCATATGAATCAGCACAAATTCTTTCTTTAATGAACGTTGGAATCTCATTTCCTGCTAGATGGACGTACAGAGGAATGACACAGTTGGGCACGAGGTCAAGCCTCGCTATCGATACACTGAGCTGGAGTTACAGGAAACTGCGCCGACAGGCTGGAGTTACAGCGGCATCGATGTTGTTGCTCACGTTCCCGATTGCAGCCTATCAGACAAACTCAAAGGCAAAATGATTTGCAGTTAAAGAGCAAGTAGCCTTACACAGACAAGTGCTGAGTAACAGGACCGAGCTTTGACGACAAGTCTGTTATGCAGAAATATCTTCCCCCAAGCCAGGTGCGTCTCGTGCAGAGATAGCATATGAAGTTGCGTATTACCAAATGTACGAGGACCAGTGCTGGAGTAACTCCAACAGCCTCTACGATTTTAATAGCCGAGGATTAAAACTAAATACCATGCAAAATCCTATTATACAGGAAGAAGAATATACAAAGGTTACTTAAGGTCACTATAACAAACCAAAGGTTAAACGGCTAGTTTTCATTACAATTGGATCAACTATTTAAAAACTAAATTTATTTGCACCTAAAATAGCAAGGTGCTTTACTGCACTAATATGGAAAGATGTTGCCACTTAACTTAAGCTATGTTATAATTAAGAAATTATATTAATTTCATTTCATTTTAATAAAAAATTATATAGTGTATATATGTATATGATAATATTTAGAAAATTAAATTAAATTAAATTAAATTTATTTTAAATTTATAAGATATAAAAAAAATTATCATTTAATAAGAATGAATTAATACATATAGAATTAAATAAGAATGAATTAATATTTACAAAAAATTATACCTTAAAAGATTTGAGTTATAAATAAATTTATCCTGATTTATTAAGTTATTTGTCATTTGATGATGTTAAACAAATTTGTATGTAATCCACAATATATTATTTACAATAATCAATAATTATTGGTGGAGAAAGTATTCACTACGGCTTGAGGTAGTTGGACAAATTATTGATTGCCATTATTAACTTTGTATAGTAGATCTAATGGTTAAGAACTTATACTTCTTCTTAATTGGTCACAAGTTCAAACCAAGATCTAATAGTAAAAAGCCAAGGATTTTTCATCATTAAACACAAGATTCAATTCCAATGACAACACTTAACCTGAAACCTATAAACACCTTAAAATATAATATTGAGGTAATAAATCTGGGTAATATGCCTCAAGGTAACAACAATTTGAAAACCCTTTTTTGATATCTATATATAATTTTCAATCCGCTTTGGTAATTTAAGGGAAAGTTGGATCAATTTTTTTTTTTCTCTTTGGCTTGAATCTTTTTCATAAAGAAGGCAATATTAAAGTCCTGTAATGGATATTCGGAATTAGAATATATACCTATCTATCAAATAGTTGTATGCAGCCTTTGGATTTTGCTTTGTATTCAACCCCTGAATTTTGATTGGGATGATCCACGGGATTCATCATTAGTTGTGAAATAAAAAAGTTTTTTACATTACAGAGAGTAGTTGATCAACTGAAAGCTATGATGTGACTTAATATTGTCGATGTAATTGATGTGGTTTTCATTGTTTTGTTTAGGGAAAATAATATATATATATATATGAGATAAACAATTGCAGCTTATGGAATTCAATTTGAACAGGTGATTTTTTTTTAGGAGAAAACAAGTCTTAATTATTGGGTCCATTCAAATCGTACTAACTCATTAATACCAACCCATACCAATTTGTATATATGGATGTTAGTGCAAACACAGTAATATTAGAGTGTGTATGGTGTTGGACACTAGGGATTCACCTTGTTGACCAATATCTTATCAGGTTCATTAATAAAGATGGTTTTTTAATTGTGAAAAGTAGAGTCAATATATTGTAGATATTGGGGGATGTAGGGTGAGGGGGGTTTATAAGTATTGGGGGGTATAAAAAGGGGTTTTTGGTAAAAGTAGGGGATATATAGTAAAAATAGGGGTTTGTTTTATTGGAAAGATGCATTGGGAGGGAGGCTCAAAAAAATGATTTTGGGAGGTACTTATCAATATCTAGTGAAACCATAGGTATTATTTTATATCCCATGAACCTAGGTGCTATGTCATAGGTTCAATAAGTGGAGACCTCATGGTGCTCGTATCGATAGATACAAGTGATATTCAACAACTTGTCATTTTTGGTAGAAGATAGGGAGATTTAGCACCCAAGACACGAGTTGGTAGAACTTGTGTAGCATTTAGAAGTTTTTGTTAAATGCCCATTGATATATAGATCAATGTTTGTAAGCATTAATTGCAAGAAATGTCGCAAAATGTGCCACATGACATATTGGAGGTTATATTTGGCTGCCCTCTTGTCTAGTGAGCCTCTAAGCTCACATATAAATGATTTTACAACATAGAATAAAGAAAATGGCAAATTTACATGGTAAAACCCTTAGCAAGGAAACACCCATGGGACAATGGCAATCAATAATTTTATTGCTCAAATAGGGAGATTACAAATGCTCATGGGCTTACAATCCATTTCCAAACTGCCTCTATGGGCTACATATTTGTAATCACAAATACCATCGATTCACATTAAATTTTTAACCCCTAGATCCAATTATTTTGGTGAATTGGTTATGATATGGTTGAAATCTCGTTCAACTTGTCAAACCACTGGACTTGTTGTCACCTGTTCAACTATCTCCACCTTGAAAACAATTTACTTGATACCTTGCCCAAGTTCATTCATGACCTTTTCTGCAAACCAAGAGAATCCAAACACCACCACAACTTCTCTAACAATATTGTTTTCATGAACATGTTTGCACGATTTTCTCGTGTATGGACCTTTTCCAAAGCCACTCCACCTTCATCAATAATGTGTCTTAGAAAAATGGTATTTAATAGAAATATGTTTTTTCTTACTGTGATAAGTTGGATTTCTAGCCAAATGAATAGCACGTTGACTATCGCATAATACTTTCACCTTGTCCTGCATCCTTCCAAACTCATCTAACAAACCCTTTAACCAGATTGCCTCCTTGCAAGCATGTGAGGAAGCTATATATTCTACCTCTGTGGTGGATAAAACAATTATTTTTTAATCTTTGACATCCAACTAACAGGTCCTCTTGCAAGAGTAAATACATAACTTGAAGTGGATCTTCTCTTGTCCAAATCACCTGCAAAATCCGAATCAACATAACCACCGACTAAATCACTGCAACCATTATAGGTGATACAATAATCACGTGTGCCTCTCAAATACTAAAGAAAATTTTTCATTGCTGCCCAATGCTCTTTACCTGGATTGGCCATGTATCTAATGACAACACCAACTGCATGTGAAATATATGTTCTTGTACTTACAATTGCATACATCAAACTTCATATTGTACTAGCACAAGGTACACGAGACATAGAATGATTTTCTTCCTTATTACTAGGACAAAAACTTGAAGAAATCTTAAAATGGGAAGCCAAAGGGATATTTACAGGTTTCACTTGATTCATACCAAATCTCATGAGTATCTTGTTTCACTTTATTCATACCAAATCTCATGAGTATCTTATCCACATACCTATGTTGCGATAACCATAGATTACCATTTTCCCTGTCTTTGTGTATTTCTATGCCCAATATTTATTTTTGCTACTCCCAGATCCTTCATAAAAACATCCTAACCACCGAAAGCCTTTAACCATAATTTTTCTTGCTACATATCTACCACCATGTAATGCCAAGATATGAATATAAGTATTTATAAATTTTTGAAGTAAACACAATGGTCATACCACTTCTTGTAAATTCTTGTCTACCCATGAAGGAATCAAACTTCAAAAATTCATACCCCAAGAGATTGTTTCCATGCCATACAATTATCTCCTCGACCTATGTCAAACTCTTTGATCCTAAACCCTTTCGAAGGTTTCAAGTAAAGCAATACGTGATAATATTATACGAATAGAAACATGCTTAACTACTTGTGAACAAATCTCATAGAAATCAATACCTTCCTTTTGAGAATACCCTTTCATTACCATTCTTGCTTTATACCTTTCAAATTTATCATTAGCATCATTTTTCAATTTGTAGACCCACTAGAAACCAACAACCTTCCTGCCTTTCGAGAGTTCTACCAAGTCCCATGTTTTATTCCTCTCTAAGACATCCATTTCTTATTTCATGGTTATTTTTCATTTGGTAATTTAAGTATCATCCATAATTTCTTGATAACAACTAGGTTCCCTTTCATTAGAAATATAAGCCACAGATGAAACATAATTGTCATACCTTATAGGAGGATTCTTGACCTATGTAGATATCCTTATAGATGGTCATGGAATTTCCACATTTTCCTGGAATTTTCTGCATCCTAATCTTCTTCCTCAGGAACTTCTTCAAGCTCCTCCTTTCCCATAGATGGTTGAGTCTCCAATTGAATTTGTTGAATTTGTGGTACCTTTTTCTTGTCTCATTTCAAATTCTACCATGGCCGATTTTATGAGAGAGGATTCATCAAATATTACGTCTATGCTTATGATGAGTCTAACCAACAAAGACATGCTTCTTTGATCTAGAGTCTAACTTATAATGTTGATATTTAGAAATAAGAGCATAAACATCACAACCAAAAAATTTCATATTTGAATAATCACACGAATGACCTGTCCATACCTCTTTCAAAATCTTACAGTTTATTGCAGTTGATGGCGACCGATTTACTAGATAGCACACTATAAAGACTGCTTCTACCCACAATTCTTGTCGCAACTTAAAATTACTAAGCATGCTCCTTTCTCTCTCTAGAAGATTCCTATTCATGCATTCAACATTGTTTTGTTGAGGAGTATAAGCAATGGTTTTATGCATTTCGATCCCAACTTCCTTGCAATAATTTTCAAATTCCAAGGATGTGAAATCACCTCCATTATTTGTTCTCAAACACTTGATTGACTTGTTAATGCTCTTTTCAACCAAATCTCTAAACTACTTAAATACATCAAATACATCATATTTTCTTTTTAGTAAATAGATCCACACCTTTCTAGAGTAATCATCTATAAATGTCACAAAATATGATGATCCTCCAAAAGAAACTGTAGGGGATGGCCCCCCAAACATCTAAATGAATATAATAAATGATACCTTTACTTGTATACATACATATTTTAGACTTATGCTTACAATGCTTCCCAGAAACACAATGCTTGTAGAAATTCAAATTCAGAGATTTTAAACTTTGAAGTAACTTACGGTTTATCAGTATCTTGAGCCCTTTCTCGCTCATATGGCCTAGTCTTTGATGGCATAAACGAAAAGTTTCATCTGCTTCCTCAGAGACCAGCATTGCTTCATTTATCTCAGTACTCCCTTCTAGCTAATAAAGGTTCCCAATCCTTGTAGCCTTCATTACCACCAAAATTCCCTTAGACACCTTTAGGACTCCATCTTGACATGTACATTTATAACCTCTAGAATCCAAAAATACAAAGGAAATCAAGTTCTCTTTAATTTTGGGTACATTTCTAACCTCCATTAATGTCCTTACAATACCATCAAATATTTTAATCTTAATTCTCCCAATCCCAATAGTTTTACAAGAAACATCATTTCCCATGAAAACAACATCGCCATCAATAGATCGGTAACAAGAAAACCAACTTCTATGTGAACACTTGTGATGAGAAGAACCAAAATCTAATAACCATTATTGATGATATTTTGAGAAATTACAAACAAATAATACTTCATCAACCATACCTGAACTTGTCTCAACTGAATTTTCTTCTTTTGTGGAGTCTTCCTTGGATGCTTGTCTCTTCCAACAATATTTCTTGAGATGCCTTGACTTATTATGGTACCAACATTTTTACTTACCCTTCTTTCCTTTTGACTTAGATCTCGATGTACCTCTCGAGTTCTCCACTCTTACTTTAGATCGACCTCTAGCCACCATTGCTTCTGATGTTGAGATTTATAAATTGGATTTTCTCCGCACCTCCTCAGAGAACAAAGCTCCCATAAAAGTATCATATTTAATGGTGTATGTTGTGCTAAACCACATAGATGTGACTAAGTGATCCAAAGATTCAGGAAATGAACATAATAACATGATTGCCTTGTATTCATCATCATATCTTGCATCCGTACTACTTAATTTACAAATCAGAGGATTGAAAACATTTAAATGATCAACACTTTTTGTACCTTCTTTCATCCTTAAGCTATACAATTACCTCTTCCAATAGATTATATTCGTCAATGTCATGTAGAGGCTTTCCATTCTTCTCCATAAGCCTTGTTGACGCCCAAAAGTGCAACATGGAATCCCTTCCTGCAAATGGGTTGCAATGCCTTATTACTTATATAAATTTAATAATAAACTGAATAGGTGGGCCCCCTTATGATTAATAATGATGAAAGACTCTTCTTTGATTTGTGCTCATGACTACCTTGCAAAATAGGATTCTACAGTTTGAGAATAAACACATAAATTCAAGCCGATTTCCATGTGAAATGGATGAATGATGAGTGTGCTAGCAATTTAATTTGAAAATATAGAGAGGAGGAAAATGTTTGTTTTGATGAGCATCTTGATTTATTCTTGCTACACATATATTTTGGCATGTTGTCCAAACTTCAAGCACGAGCCACATTGCAAGTTATGGTGTATTGCACTTATGGTATACTTGTATATGCTATGGAAAATTGATATGTTATGTGCAATTATAATCCTTCACTAGCAAGAAATGTGGGACATGATTGTTTTGGTGCTAAAGAATGGTTATAGGAGGTCAATTAAATTTGACAAATGGAAATAATATGTTGGTGGCAAATTCGATACATATGGTTAACTATGTGCTTTGTGAAAATGTTATGGTGGTTTGGGTATGCTCCATACTTGGCAGTGGTGGGTGACAATTAATGTGGGAAACGACATGAAATTACTGCACGTCGTTCTTACCCTACCTTGGGCTCTCCACCTTCACTTTGTTTGCACTTGTGTTGGTTGCTTTAACTAGTGTTGCCTTTGTTTTACTCATCCTTTGAAGGAATAGTGGTGCTCGTTGGATTTTTGGCATTCTCCTTACAGGTGTGTTGGCTCTTACCTCTCCATTCATGAACTGTAGCTCTCCTCCGAATAAAATCATGATGTTGGATCTTAGATTTTCTTATAGAGTGTGTTTGCTTTCCGAAGATTATAATGGATGTATGTGGATATTATGGCTATGAAAATTACATTTAAATGGGTTTTCTTCCTATTAGCATTTAAACATTTCAAGATGGGAATGATGTTCGACATTCCATTCTGTTTGAAATATGTGGTCGTGTTGCGCCCATAATTAATGTTATTTATTTTGTTATGACTATTGGCAAATAATTATGGAAAATATTTTCGGTTTCGCCCATCTCTAGTGATTAAAATTAGAAGGGTTTTCTCTGTGAAATAAAAGAACAGTTGGGGTTTTGGTGATTATTGCATAATTTCATACCCTTTACCCAATCCTTGGAAGACTTCCATCTCTTTCGAATTATCATTCTGTTGTTTGTGAATATATGTGAGACATGTGTATTTGCCTTGCGACCACCATGGGAAGTCTATGGAAAGTTTGTTATGGAAATAAATGGTCGCTTTGTTTTGCAAAACCCTTATTGATAATTCACCATAATGTTTTCCCAAACTTCTTTTTTTTTTTTTTTTTAACTGATATATGGAAATTAGTAAATTCGAACTCTGGTCTTGATGTTTGTTATGGTGATAACCTGACAGTATGAAGGATTGGTTATATTCATGAATTCTTGGCTCATTTTTTATATATCTATGAGGGTTTAGTCGATTTTGAAGTTATATGGTTTGGAAAAAGAAATAACTACCAGTTTCGCATTGAGGTTTCAAACCGAGTCAATTTATGCAGTAAGTATTGGGGTTGTGATATAAATTTTATATAATGATATTTCGATGGCCTTATGTTGTTTTTCTTGGCCTCCCATGCTAGTTTGAGGCAATTTGGTTTCAAATGACTTTGTAAATAGTCCCTATAAAATGTTTTGTTAGTTCAAATGAACATCTATAAAAAAAATTAAAAAGGAAAAGGGGAAATGAAAATTGTAAAGTTTGACAGTCTTGACATTTTCATTGGGTTTTATATTAGGCACTATAAAAACTGTTGTATCTTGGATTTGAATTGTTAACAGAGGGAAGTTTTTGGAAAATGATGGCAATGTCAATTTTTCAACAAATGTTATTTCATGTAATAGAACAATAATCGTCTCATTCCCATCTATTATCCCACTTTCCGCTTATTATATGCCCATCGTCTTCCCATATACATTTAAAACATCCCATGTTTTGTTATTATGAATTTTATTAAAAAAAAAAAAACAAGAGGATTAAAAGGAAAAGAAAAGGGCTAGATGATGATTGGTGTTGGGAATTTGGATATGGAGACATTGTTTGCCTTTGCATTTTCTTAAACAATAATCGTCTTATTCTTGTGCATGCTTCTATTTTTTGCTCATTACAAAGCCCCCCATCTTTCCAATAACCCTATCACTCCCCGTTCAAATGGCTATTGATTATTGAGTTTAAAAGTATGATGGATGGATTGCATGTGCTTCTGTTGTGAATGATAAAGCCAACTTTTTGATTTTATTTAGATAGGATGTTGATGCATGGATTGTTAAGAGTTTTTCATAATATGACTGGAATATTGCTTCAAGATAGCTTCTTTAGCAGAGGCAACAATGGTAGAGGTGCAAATAGGGGCAGAGGAAATAATTGGCAAAGAGGCCATAGAAGGCCATGATTTTCAATATATTTTGACGCTAATCCGCAAGAATTAAATCAACTTTTCAAAGATAGAATTTTTAATCTAGTTGGCCAAGGAATTCTACAACCTATACCTGAGAGGCCTCCTTACCAACTGCGTCAAAATTTCTCTAGTATTCATGTTCCCCCTCATGTGTCTATGCAGCCAGAACCACCTACCAATGATGACTAACAAGAAATTGTTCATCAACCTGTAGCTCATCACCATGGTTGGCCTACTGTGTCGTTACCATTACCCCCTCCTCCACTGCCAATCAATCCAAATGCCCAAGATGATCATGTTGTCTCGCCAGTATAGTCCTCTCATGCAAGCAAAATGCTAAAAAATGATGTTCTTAAGACATAGCTAAGTAAAGCGAAAGGAGTGGCCAACCCCTCCAAGTCCTCCAAAGATTCCTTTGAATTAGAGTCTTCCCATCTTCACCTCAAAGATAGTTTCTCTTATATCATTAGTGAGATCCACCCACAAGGTCTTAATGAGTTGGAGACTGTTGCATAGGATAAATTAGAAATGGGATCAAAAGAGGGCAGCAGTGGAAAGAGGCAAAATGCCTCTCACAACAAATATGGTTTTTAATCCTGTTGATGTTATTTTCTTTTGAGGATGGTCTTTTTATTTGATATGACAATATTTTGGACAATAAATACATATTTAGACAGAGTTTTGGACAACATGGATATAATGTTATTTTTGGATATAGTCATGTTCTATTTTGTTGATGTTAAAATATTTGATTATTAATATGATGATGTGAGTTACAAAGCAAATGTTTAAATCAAATATTTGGGGTATTATACTTCATGTTTTGATGATTATTAAAGAAATGAAAAGTGGAGTGACAAGGGGTCCCACCTATTTAGTTATTATTTAAATAGACCCTTATTTATATATTATTAATTATTTGTCTCAAATTGGTTAAGCTAATTAAGTTTAACAAAATGAAGGTAGTTGAACTACCATAACTAATCGGCCAAGAATAAAAGCTCAATCAAATTAAGAGACAAGGAGTAAGAGAGACTAGGAGGACTTATGTTATAAGGTTTGTTATGTACTTGTGAGATACTTCCATTCTTCATTCATTCTAAGTTTACTAGAAGGCTTAACCATCTTGATGACATCAGGGACTTATTGAAGGCAACAAGATTCAAAACTGAATCATATTTTCCAACAAATTTTCTTTAAAGGTGTATGATTTATCTTTGACAGTCTGTGTGTTCTTGTTTGTTTATGGATTAAATTTCATGACTAATAAAGAATATTTTGCAGAGTCAAGTGATAGCATTTTATGGCAAGCTGGTCCAGATCTTTAGCTTTAGTTTTCTTTTGTTGTTAGAGTCTTTTTGTATAGTTCCCATCATAGGCTTCTAAATTTGACTTTGGTCCCTACCCTCGCAGGGTTTTGTAAAGAGAATTCAGCTTTGTATCTCATAATGAAATCAATATAAAAATCAGATTTCTGATTTCAATCTCACATATGTATTATGATGATTTGGTTTAGATTTTTCTTTTATCGTCGTCCCTTATCCATGGATACACTTACGTAATTTCTTGCTTATTTTATTTCTTTTGCACAGTTACATATAATATATATAAAACCAGCCTTGGTCCCTCGTACTTAATACTTGTGGATTAAGTGATTGTTTTTTATTTATTTTAAGGCTATAAACCCTGGGTAATATTCCCAATTATCTTGCCTTAGCCCAACAAGATCTGAAAATGCTTGAGTAAGGTCCCTCGTACCTTTTCCTCAACAAGCATGTTGTTGTCTCCTCTCCAACAATATTAAACAAAACATCATCTTCCAAACACAATCAAATGGTACTGAGAGCTATTGCATCCAAATATTCCCAATCCTCATATGTCATATCCGTCAATCTCTTTGTCTTTCCTACCAATTCTTTATGCATACCTTGTTGCACCAATATCTCACATCCGGAGCTCAAAATTATTTTTCCAGTTAAATTTCTCCACCTCGAATCTAGCATTCAAAAATTTTGTCATTGAATCAAACACAAAATATTTCGACACAAGTCAATTAAAATCTTTTAACGAGTAAATTGTTACACAACTCTTGGATAAATATATATAAAAACCCCAACACACACATATATAATGTTTTTACCCCTACCCTTTTAAAATACAACCTTTTATTTATATATATATATATATATATTAAAAAAATAATGGAGGAACTTTTCAAAAAAAATATACATTAATCTCCATATACAAAACCAGGCAGACATGTATATTTAAAATCATTTTTTTTTAATTTGTACCTTCACAAAAGTTTGCATGGCTCGAACTTTTCTCTTCTGCATACGAAGTCAAAACCCCGTGGTCTTAAAATCCGACAACTCATTCACAAAACAGTTTGTTGCCTTCATAGTCGGAGTTTGCAGCCAATTCTTCCTTCCTCTATGCGTGAATGACATACAACCCTCGGTTATTCCTTCTCTACGCGCAAATGATGCTCAAAATCGTCGGTTTTCATGAACAGAGCTGCAAACCCTGGATTCTTCCTTCTCCTCGGGATCTGATGCCACTTGTTAAGACTCTAAGCTCACATATAAATGATTTTACAATAGATAAAATGGCAAAAAAACAATCACACAAGAGACAAAATGTTTATGTCGTTAAACTCTTAGTAGGGAAATATCCACGGACAATGGAAATCAATAATTTTATTTCTCAAATACGGAGATTACAGATTCTCACGGACTTACGATCCATTTTAAAACTGCATCTATGGGCTACAGATTTATAATCACAAATTCCATTGATTGAAATTAATTCTTTAACAGATAGATCCAATTGTTTTGGTGAATTGGTTATGATTTGGTTGAAATCCCACTCAACTCATCAATCCACCATATTTATTGTCACGTGTTCAACATTGTCCACGCCCTATAGAAGAACTCTTGTCCACACCTTGTAGAAGAACTTCATAAATGTTGGTATCCCTCAAATTTCTAAACAAAAAAAAGTCAAAATTGTTTTTGCAAGTAAAATATGCAATTATAATATGGATAACGTTTTTGAAATAGCCATAAGAAAATCGTTGTCTCCATATCATTTGTTCACCCATAGGATTTGGTGTTATGGACTAAAGTTAGTGGAGCTTTAATGCAATATAATAAATGACATAGAGATTGGAAGAATAGTGTAAGACATAAAAGTAATAAACTCTAGCATAAGATAAAAAGGAAAAATAGAAAGAAGATCGAACCCATCAAAATGGGGAACATCTAATAGATTCTTGAAATAGAAAGAGAAGAATCATGTTGCATTGGAGGAACACTTATAATATACAAGGTCACAAAAATGTGTGTGATGGGAATCACACCAATGGTATCTTTGGTCTTGCAATGCCTCGCGAATCAATTACTTAAGCTAAGATATTATTCAAGGGGTCTCTTCTTACTTAGGTTATGAGAAGGTTGGAAGAAGGAAGAAATCAAACTAGGGTAGGGAACTCTAAATGATTTGTCTCTAGAAAGTCATCGATGCAAGTCAACCACCTCATGGAGAAAAATGGCAAAGCACTTATGGTTGCATAAGACATAAATTCCTAAAGTGAGCTATGTGAGTCCCTGAAAAGACAAAATAATAACCCTTTGATCTCATAATAAGGAGAGCATATGAATACAAATTGCTCCTCGATGTCAGGATCTAAAGAAAAAATATGATAGGTACAATGATCCTAGAGAATATGGTGGTTTGTCTCAATGCAAGCTAATCGAAGCACGCTTTGTATTGTTCCAGAGGAATTATTTATAGATTTCAAGGAAAATGGAGTCGGGTGTACACATGAGGTTTGATTAATCTAGTAGGATCCTCTCTAGGGGTGTAATGGTGGTTGAAGGGCACACCAGAGTTAATAATAGTGTAGCTATGGTGACCGTTTCATGTAAAGTGGATTGGGTCCACTATGTTTTTTATTATTAAACAAGGTCCACTAGGTAGTTAGCATTGTATAAATGTAATGTAGCCTCATTAAAGAAAGCCACCAAGTAGTCATCATGTGATTATGATTAGCGGTTTCTATCTAGCTATAAATAAGGATGGAGTCCCCCCTATGAAGCATGTATTGGAGTATATTGTATTATATCTTGGCTCATTAGGAAGTTGTCCCTCTAAGAGGCAAGTGAACATAGGTTGATCCTTCCATAAAGTGATCATTATATGGTGTTGCCTTACCTTAAGGGTATTTTGATATATGAAGTAATAGACACTTTCTATTTTATTCTTGGATATATTTTTTGCAACTCAATTTTAAGGGTCAAGGATCACTACAAGTGGTATATGGGCTCTTTCTTGGGTACAAAGGGGAAATTTTACATTTTTTCCCTTTTTCCAGATTTTGAAGAGGAAAAGTGCGGCCTTGACACTTAGATCCATTTATGAAGTTTTCTATGTACACAATAAATAAATAAATTGCATTTATGAATTCCTTTAAAAAAATCACTCAAATTGGAGTTCGGTAAGTGACTATATCATTGATTTAAAATTACTGACTCTAGGGTTTGTTCTATGGTAATCATGATTATTAAAGAGTAAATATATTTTGACAAAGCACCTAGAATGTAGCCAGACCAATGACAATAGAAACAAAGTGATCATGTCATTTCCGATTTGGGGTAATTATAGTACTACATATAAGTATCACAAAAGTTATACCCATTTCAAGTTGGGGCCTCAAAACCCTCCCATGAAATCCTTGCAACATGATTATATCTTTGGTCATTAACTAGATTGTAATAGAGCCAATGTAGGTGGAAGTAGAGTGGCTCTTGAATTTTATAATTGGTGTCATAATATAGATTTTGAGTAGCATTGTGAAGTTACACCACTTTTAAGTTTGACTCAAAACCTTAGCAAAACAAAAGAATGACAATGTTGAGAAACATGCCCTCAGAGGATTGAATGGCAATGTTAATAATGTTTTAGGATATTCAATAAAAAATGGAACATGTTATGGAGGTTAAGGTAAATTTTCAGGAAATTAAGAAGAATTGTATCATGGACATGATGTACACTTTCATCGAAGGAGAGTATACAAAAGACATACATTCCTAGTTTGATTTAGAAGATGTTTTTGATTAATGTTATATGTATAGTGGTAATTTCTAGGAAGACAACTACTTCCAAATTTTCTTTGATGACTCTACTCCGCCTTATGAAGAGAACATAATTAAAGGAATACATGAGCTAGGGGTGCCTACAAGTTTCCAATATGCCTATTCTATAGTGGTAGTGTTCCTTGTAGATCCACATTCGGTATTTTGCAAGTATGTAGATGATATTTTGGATGGATGGTTCTATTTATTTGGATCCACATGGTTTTGGTGGGTATTTGGATTATAGCATTCATCCATTCAATGAGTTCAACTGTCATGAATTGGGCATCAACATGAGCAACTAGACATGGGACTTGGGTTTATGAATGAGCTTCTTGGACTACTTTAGCATTGAGGCCATCATCTGTACACGAGACCCTAGCTTCTTGGAATACTTCAACATTGCAGTCAACACCTATACATGGGACCCTAATTTATGGTGGTACATCATCACTATAAGTATTGAGGGAAATGAACCTTGAAGGGGGGTAGAGTGGTGGGATCCTTCCTAGGGGTGTAATGGGGGATGAAGGGATCACTAGAGTTAATTATAGTGTAGGTATGGTGGCTATTTAATGTAAGGTGCATTGGGTCCACTATGTTTGTTATTATTAAATAATACCCACTAGGTAGTGACCATTGAATAAATGTAATGTGGTGTCTTTAAATAAGGCTCACTAGGTAGTTAACATCTGGTTATGAATAGGTCTTTCTAGCTAACTATAGATAAGGATGTAGTCGTCCTGATTAAGCATGTATTGGAGTATATTGTAATGGAGCTTAGATCATTGGTAGTTTTCCACCTCTAAAAAGAAAGTGAACAAGAGTTGATCCTTCTGTAAAAGGATCATTGTATGATGTTTACCTACCTTAAGAGTAAAGGGGACTTTCTATCTTATTTTGGATAATTGATTATGATGCAATTTTAAGGGTTAAGGATCACTAAAGAATCTATCCCTAAAGTGAATATATAAACTTACAATAGTGAAGAAGCTTTAGGAAATTGGTTCTGTAGGTTCTAAGCATGTGGACCAAAGGTAGGGTTTGTAGATCTCAACATGAATGCCATTATTTTTCTCTCTTACAAAGATCTGGGTCATATAGTGAGAATGTGTGTAGGGGTAGCCTATCAATATTTGGATCTACTAGATGGAGTTTCAAAGAGGCTCTCAAATAATAAAAGGGGTCCACTGGACATTTTAACATCCATATTATATAGGACATGAGTGATACATATGGATACCTAATGCAAGAAATTTGAGATTTGGTCATTCCACTGAGCCCATGTACAATTGTCACCACCTAGAATACCACTAAAAGAATAAGTGGGGGCATACCAAACTTTGCAAGAATGTTGACATGACGAACTGATATCCTTGCATGAATGTGGTTGACCAAAATTCAGAAAAGTACTCTCTTTATCCCACTCTAATATGTTGGTCAAAGTTATCATCACCAAATCTTAGACATTTATAGGACATTATTCTGACCAAGGAGTGAGATAGGTTGTTCTTTGTACAAATGTCCCAACACTAAAGTTGGAAGAACTGCTTCTCAAGGGTCGTGAGAACCAAGTAAACCTTTCTCAATTTAAACTCTTCTATCGATGTTGGACTAAAGTGTGGTAAGGAAATTAGTACCCACATATATAGGTATAAGTGACCATCTCAACCCTCTTTCCTTTGTAGGGGGGAATCACTTGATTAACCTATTTCTTAGAGATGTTGAAAGCCATGATTTTTTTTTTTTCAAGTGTATGTTAAGGCCATGAGTTTTACAAAAATATCCCAAAATATATGGGTACCTATGGACACCCCTCACTGAGTGAGAAATTAATAAAATTTAATACATAAAAAAAAGGAATGGAAATATAAAATCCAAAGAGGAAGCATCCATATTTGGCACCCGAGGTACTTGATATGATATACTCTAGCTCATCATGTAAAGTACACAAATTGTAGGAAAGAGCCGACAACCACATTTAACTCCTATAGTAATATGAATTCTTTTATACATGTTAATGCTCGTATATACCCTACCCATGATGGACACATAAAGAATCCTCACAAGTGATACAACCAAGGTTAGAAGACACAATTCCTTAAGCATGTTGATCAGAAAATGTCGGGGAACTATGTCAAATGTTGTATGAGAGTCTACAAAATAGAAATATAATTTGCATTAGTTTTCCTTTATGTATTCATTGTTAGAGGTCAAGGTGAAGATATGATCACCAGTATGGTGGTTTCTCCTCAAACCTACTTGTCACTTGTCCCTCAATCCCTTGGTTTCTACCCCTCTAGAAAAGTATATGTTTGGCATTGTGGCAAAGATCTTAACATATCGTGTCTGTTAGTATGGTTTTTGTTCCATTCGTTAGTATGGACCATGATCAAGATTGAGGGGTCAAAATTCAAGAGAAAGAGCTCTAAAGAGAGATGACAGAGCTTGTACACCAAAGAGGCAAAGCATATGGCCAAGCACCAGGAAATGTACAATCAAAAATCAAGCCCTAAGGGCCCGAGACTCACTATCAATACTCAAACTCACTATCAATACTCAGGTGCTTATCAGGAGCACAAAAGGAACTTATATCACCCAAAATAGGTTTAAGCCCCTGCCCAAATGGAACCAAGTCATAAAATAGGGGCATAAAAAGTGAGAGTGGGTAGAAGTATAGGTCGTATCATCCAACGGTTGCAAGCGATCCTGATCAATGATGGAGGACGCATGCCGCATCGGAAGACAATCCAGAAGTTAATGCATTATTAGGGCGCGACAAAGGTTTTAGGTTGCTACTTGTCAAAGAATAAAAGGTGTTGCATGGTCAAAAAAGGAAAATGAAACCACTCCCTTAGGGTCGCGATAGTGGTATTCATATCCCTCCAATATCACACACCAGCCAACTCACCTCCTGTAGGACCACTCATTCAACGCCACCTGGAGTCAACATGGTAGTCCATATGGACACCTAGAAAGATGAAGAAGACTTAATACGATAGCCAAGTGTATTTCTTTTGTTTCAGAGAACGCCATCTATGGTAAGGGATCCCACCATTTCTCTTGGTTGCCATTATAGATTCAATCATACATACTTTGAGCCTAGGAAGACACTTCAATGCCTGCATGGGCCAATCTCAAGATTCCACGTGTCCACATTTTCATACTGATGTCAACATGATGTCATTTCTGATTACACGCATTTTCCAAATTGTAAAGACTCTAAACCATAGGGAAAAGACACACGAATGGAGACAGAGGCACGAAGGAAAATTTGTCACGAGAGTGGGAAGATATGTTAACAGTCTACCAAATATGTTGGACAGGACATGACATATAACAAGATATATAACATCACATTATCCATCCCACACCCCTCATCATTCCCCTGTCTACAACCATCAGAGTATAACAATCATTTCCCTCAACGTGCTATTTCACTCATGTCCTGGATCTTAATAGATTGGGCTAGGTGTGAATAGTCATGTCACTCCCTTTGTTGTCTCAGAAGACACATTTTGAGTTTCTATAGAGAGAGTAAGGAGGTTGTGGCTAAACCATTATGCAAATAATCTAGTTTATGTTGATACAACTACTCTAATGCCTAATATAGCAGATGATGATCCAACTGTGAAAACTTCTTTCATAGGAAGAGATCATCAACCATCTTGGCTACAGATGTGGGGAAAACTTGTTCTATTCATCGTTATGTGAAGAATGTCCTTCTCGGGTATCATTAGCACAACGAGGAAGCTAAAAGGGTGTTTGGGAGTCCACCCTAATGTACAATTGTATCAATTGACCGGTCTGAGGCAACAACTCGATGTAGGAGATTTCAAGCTCCAGTCATTGATACCCTGCACCAAAAAGTGGTGAGGTATAAGCAGGAGGTGTGGGTAGGCCTTTCAACCAACCAAAAACTCAAGTCATTCCATGGTTGAACAGGCCCACCACTGCATAGGAATACCTTATTGATCCAATTAAAAAAAAATACATGCATTGAGGCTCAAACAAACGAAAGAGACACACCCAACTAAGCACCAACGCATCAACTTTGGGGGTAAAAAATTATTTTTACCCACGTTAAAATAAAAAATATATTGATAAGCTTTAATTCGTTAATATGTTAGGCACGGTATCAATATTCTGACAAAATGGAATTGATTTTCAAGAAGTAGTATGGGTACGAGTAAGTGGTTTTCCCTCTAAATCGGAGAATCTATAAATCGACAGAGAAAGATCATTTGTAGGGTCTACATTTTGGGGAATTGAAGATTTTACTATACTCGAGTTGTCTTATCAAAGACCCCCTTAGACATAGACCAATTTTCAGGACTGCAGGATGCAAGAGATTCATCCTCTGCATTATGCTTTAGTCTTTTCTTCTTTTTTTGTATGTGCTATGTCCCTCTCATTTCATGTCTTCTTGTATCAGATCCCCATTAATAAAATCTTGAGAAACAAGTTTTATGACCTGTACAATGTGACTGTGTGTTGTATAGATTATGATGTTGAAGTGATTTCCTCTGAATTTATGATCACTTCATGTATTTTTTTCATGTGTTTAATGATGTGCAGAGGGTACCTCCATGTATTTAAGCATACGAAAATGTTCACTATTTGATGCATATTTTAATGATCTAATATATTTTTCAAAAGTGTTGAATTCTTAATTTCTCAACATGTTATTTTGTCCATATGTTGTGAGATTCAAGAACATCTCGAGTGATAACATCTTAAATGGCTTCGTTGTTGGGGCACAAAATTTGAAATTGTTTTTCTTCGGGGATATGACATTGTAGATTTGGTACTCGAAGATGAACGAGTTCATACACTTGGATATTAAGTTATTTCACCTACCGAATTCACAAGACGAATATATGTCATCTAACATAATATATACCAAAAGAAATCCATATCCTGAGTGTACTCCAGTATACTCAGACCCCGAGAAGCTTGCGACTTGGAGAAATCTCAGGGAACGTCAAGTATCTTCACCTCCAGGTAACCCTAATTTGGGAGCTTCTCATTCTGTTGTTCATGTAGGTAGTGAATTTTTGGATCTTGTTGATATCTCTGTCGATTCTATTTCTGCTACTAAGCTAGCTTCTAAGCCCTTAATAGATCTATGAAATTTGTCTTTAGGATTCTATGAAGAATCAATCTCCTCCTTTAAACTCTTTATGAAAAACCATATCGTCCCTCCATATATTGAATCCCGTAACATTATCTTGCAGAACCTTATGGCTAATTTAGGATGAGGGAGAGCCGGGGGAAATCAACCTCCCCCACCACCTTTAAACCCCTGGGTCATGGCCCGATTCATCCCTCTAAATATGTCTTCTCATGTCCATGACCTACCTGAAAATTAACTAAAGTTGTTACCCAAATACAATGGTGAACCATCCCTTTCTCCTGAAGAACACCTTGTTGCCTTCCATGATTTTACTGATAACTTGTTCATGGAGCATGATGATGTCTTCATGAGGTTTGTTTTACAAACCTTAAAAGGATATTTTTGTAAATGGTTCAGATAACTCTCCATTGCCTCTATTGATAGTTGAATGGATCTTGAATCTGCAATCATGAAACAGTGGGGGGAGAAGAGGAACAACATGTATTATTTTATTGAATTAGGATCCCTTAACAAAAAATCAAACGAGTCTGTTATTGAATTTAACAGAAGGTTTAACAAGATTTGCAAAAATATTCCAAGGGAAATAAAACCTTTGCAACAAGCAACCAAGGTCACATATGATGGGGATTTTGAAGTAGATTTTTCCATGGAATTAAGAGAAAGAAGAGCGCTCGACTTGTTGATAATGCAAGATGATGCAATAGACATTAAGGAAAATATGATTGAATCGGGAAAAATGAAGCAAAATATGATCAAGAAGACAAGAAGAAGATCAGAGAAGATGGTAACCCTCTAAACCCAACTAAGGATTCTCATGAAGCTCAAATGGATGAAATGTCTAGACTAATAAGAAATATGACAAATAAGATGTCTAGATTTGAAACCCTAATAAAGTCACTCAAGATGTCTAGGAGAATGGTAATGCTAATAAAGTCCCTCAAGATGTCTAGGAGAATGAAAGTCCCTCAAGAAGGAGGGGTGAGAAACCCTAACCAGTTTGGGAGGCCTTTTAATCCTCAAATCATGAGGGAAATAAGAAATGATGAGCAACCCATTCATCCTCCTTTTCAAACTAATGATAAGAATAACCTAGTAGAAGAAGAAACAGATGAAGGATACATTGATAATACAGAAGACATACACCTGTTGCAAAAGGAAAATAATATCGTGAACCTAATTCAAAATGATTATGAAGACTCTCTCAACATTAAGAGGCCAACCCTAAAAAATGAATCCAGTGAAGAAGTACTTTCTCTTCTCAGTACAAAATGTTTGTTGACACACTATAGGTTGAAATGCATAGGAAGTATGATCTCGGGCCTAGGCAGAAAGTTGTTAACTAGGAAAACCAACCACAACCTAAGAATCTTAGCTCAAGTATTTCTAAGGATAAAGTCAAAGAGCTAAAAAATAATATCAAGATAGCAGAAGTTAATGAAACTTCAAAAGCATAAAAGGACGTAAATTAGCTTGAGGAATCAGTTTTATCCTTCAATTTTGAGAAAGAACTTTCCAAAATCAAGATCCCGGTCCCATTGGTCGAATTGGATAAAAATCCTTCATACCATTAGAAAATTGAAAAAGTCATGCATGGAAATATCCCAGCAGGTCCACCTGACACTATGAATTTACAATTTGAGTCTCCTACTATAGTATTTGGTCCTCATTTAGATGAAAAGAGGAGTCAGTTGCACCTTTCTATGTGACCTTGAATATCCATCACAAGATGCTACACTATTGTATGCTTGACTCTTGTGCATCTCATGACCTCATGCCAAAAGTAGTAATGGAGAAGTTGGGGTTAGAAATAACCAGTCCTTAACATGATCTCTACTCTTTTCATGATAGGAAAGTGAAGTGTGATGGATTGATTAAAGACATGGTAGTCACTTTGGCTCAACTTCTAGTTAAGATAATTATGATGGATGTGGTGGTAGTTGATGTACCTACAAACTATGGGATACTACTATCCATAACTTGGGCTAGAAAGATAGGAGGTATGATGCAGATGGACTTGACCTATGCCACTATGCCAATATTTGGAGGAGAAAATAGAATATTATACAGAGAGATTTGTTTTTCCTATGTATTCATTGACGTAAATAACTCTGTAAATCACCCCATATATGTTGTTGATGAAGACCTAGGTTGTTGCATCCTCTCTGTAAATGAAGAGTGTAAAGAATCATTGGCTCCGATCATTCATGTTCTAATCCTTGCCCAAGAGACATAAGGTATATGGACAATGTACTTCGATGGAGAATATTCAAAAGAGGGAGTGGGAGTTGGAGTAGTCCTCATTTCCCCCTAGAAATAAGAAATCCATTTTTCCTACAAATTGGAATTTGAAGCTACTAATAACATAGTTGAATATGAAGCCATGATTTTGGGTTTGGAAGCAACAAGGAATATGAAGATTATTAACTTGGTATCCTTTGGAGATTCAGAACTCATGATTCAATAAATCAAAGGTGGCTATCAGACAAGGAACCATAGGATGAGATCCTACATAAATTAGGTATGAGATTTAATTGATAATTTTTACAAAGATTTTAATATCACTGATGTCTCAAGAGAATTTAACTAGCAAGATGATTCCTTAGCAATAACATCCAGTACTTTCAAAGCTCATGCCATACCTCAGATGAGATATGTGATTGATATGAGGTATAGACCTTCCATTTCTGATAATATAAAGTATTGACAAGTCTTTTAAGATGACCAATAGATCAAAATATTCTTGGAGGTCATAGATGAATTTTCCAACACATATGTGGATTCAAATGATGAATAAAAAGAAGAAATAATGGCCAAATTAAAGATGCAAATGACCTATGAGTTCAATGAGTACACAGATGGTCACAAATTCCTCTGAGTGAAGAATAATTTTATCCCTAAACAACTAGTTCCCCTAGAAAAACTTTTGGATAGAAATGATGTGCCCATAAAACCTACAATCATGCCCAAAGATGATAATGTTGAAGAATACAACATTGGGACAGAGAAAAAAACAAAACTCATAAAATTGTCCAAAGAAATCTCCCCCAATCACAAGGTTGAATACTTGTGGTTGTTCAAGGAATACATAGATGTGTTTTATTGGAAATATGAATACCTAAATACATATGATACTAACATCATACAACACAAGATACCGCTCAAGCCTGGTACTAAGCCTTTTATGCAAAAGTTAAGACAAGTCAACCCCTTGTTGCTACCAACCATTGAGAAAGAGGTGAGGAAGTTAATTGATGCTCAAATCATCATTCCCCTTATATATTTTGAATGGGTAGAGAATTTGGTCCTAGTTAGGAAGAAGACTGGAGAGATAAGGCTATGTGTGGACTTCATAAACATGAAAAAATTCTCACTAAAAGACAACTATCCATTGCCCAAAATGGATCATATACTTCAAAAAGTGGTGGGAGCAAATAGAATTTCCATGAATGGTTTCTCAAGATATAATTAGGTAGAAATTCATCTTGATAATAGGGAAAAGACAACCTTCACCACCCCATGGGGAACTTTCATGTATGGTAAAATGCCCTTTGGTTTGATAAATACAAGAGCTACATTTCAGTGGGCCATGGATATAGCCTTTGTGGGAGAAAATGATAGATTCATTGTCATATATCTGGATGACATGACTGTCTTATCCAAGAAAAATGATGAACACATCGAGCACTTGAAGTAGACCTTTGTGAAATACAGAAAGTTTGGCTTGTCTTTGAATCCAAATATGTCCTACTTTTCCATGACTGAAGGTAAGGTTTTAGGCCATATAGTATCAAAAGAGGGGATGAAAATAGACCTAGAGAGGGTAGAAGCAATAAATCATATTGCTATACCAAGAAATAGAAAGGAATTACAAGATTTCCTGGGTAGAATCGACTTCCTAAGAAGATTTATCCCCAACATTGTTGAGACAGTTAGGCACATCACTAACATGTTAAAGAAAAATCATGAAATAAAGTGGACACTTGAAACTAGATAATCCTTTCGTACAATCAAATAAGCCTTGGGAAAATCACCAGTTTTAGTCAGACTAAATTATGATAAGGACTTTTTCATGTTCTCTTTTTCCTCCAAGAACACTATAGTTGTTTTCTTGCTGCAAAAAAATGATGAAAGTCAAGACTAACCTATAGTGTTCTTCAACAGATCTTTGAGAGATGTCAAATTAAGGTATATTAAGTACCTAATAGTGTTATTAAATATATTCTCACACAACCTGACAATGAGGGAAGAAGAGGAAAATGGATTTCCAAGATGCAGGAGTATGATTTGGAGATAAAACCCACCAAGTTGGTAAAAGGACAAGGGCTGGCTAAAATTATAGCTGAATCAAATTATCAAGCTATTGAATTAAATCTTGTGACACCAAACATCACAGGAATTGGGGAAAAAGAATATGAGGCACAAGATCCAATTTCTAAAGTTAGCCTCAAGTTATCTGAATCTGATTGGTACAAAGACATATTTTTTTACCTTCAACACCAGAATTTCTCACTTTTATGGGACAAATCCAAGGCTAGATCCATCAAGCTCAAAGATGTGAAGTACTGCATTGTGGGAGAAAATTTGTTTTGGAAGGACCCTGTAGGAATATTGTTGAACTTTCTTACAGAAGAAGAGATTGAGGAGATCATCAATGAATTTCATAAAGGGATATGTGAAGGTCATCATTCCTGGAGAGCCACTACATATAAAATCCTCAAAGATAGTTACTATTGGCCCTCGCTATTTTATGATGTAAACCATATGTTTATAGCCCATGTGAAATGTCATATGTTTGCAGGTAAGTAGGAATTGCAACCTCTTCCCCTTAGACATTTCCATGCATAAACACCTTTCCAATAGTGGGGTCTAGATTTCATTGGTGAAATTCACCCAAATTCAAGTGGGAAACATAAATGGATCCTAACTTCCACATACTACTTCACGATGTGGGTGTAATCAATCCCCACCATGACAAAAACTAATTCAGTCATCATGAAGTTCCTAGAAGAGAAACTTTTATCGAGAATTGGATACCCCAAGAAGATCATAACCGAGAATTCCCAAGCTTTCAAATATGCCAAATTACTACAACTTTTTCAAGGGTACAACATAGAGTTGGGACACTACATTGCATACTATCCACAAGGGAATGGCTTGGTTGAGTCATCCAACAAAAAACTCACAAAGATCATCAAAAAGGCGTTGTCCCAAAACAAGAAAGCTTGGGATTCTCACCAAAAATATGTAGTCTGGGAAGATAGGGTAAGCATCAATAGGTCTCTTGGTACATATCCATTTCAGTTGGTATATGGGTTGGAAGATATATTCCCCATACAACTCAGTCTTCCCGTGATGAAACTGTTGCAAGATGAGGAGGCAAATTCAGATGATATGTAGAGGAGAATCAATCAACTGATTGAATTCCAATAGGTGAGAGATCAAGTACAACTTAGATCTCAAAATCATCAAGCAAGAATGAAAGAAATATTTAACAAGAGATCCAAGGAGAGAAGCTTAATGACAAGAGATCTAGTTTTAAAGTGGGATTCCATAAGAGAAGAAAAAGGAAAGCATGGAAAATTAGAAAACCTCTGGCTTGGAACCTTCTAGGTCATTGTAGTTCAAGAAAACAACTCATACAATCTCGTGCAACTGGATGGAGAAGTATTTTGAGATCCTGTCAATCGGAAGTTCCTCAAAAATTTCTTGCAATATTGAATGTTGCAAGATTCCTCACTCTGTACATAAATACTTTTTTTTTTCATTCATGTTATCTATTTTTAATTTTACATCATTCAACATATTTTAAACAAGTAAAAAATTAGGGTTTCAGAATTTAAGTTGTTGAGCAATTTCGTTTCACTTATTGAATCTGTTTTTTAGGTGCACGGATAATACTTTATTTGGACGCAGACTCCATAAACCAAAAAGATAAGGCACTTGGTCTATATTTCTCAACATACCATAGGGGTATGTTGTCCTCATTGGAGCCAATATTAGAACTAATTTTTTTTCCAGTCATTAGCATGCACCACAATCGAGATTAAGGGGTCAAAATTCAAGAGAAAGAGGTCGAATAAGAGATCACAGAGCTCATACACAAAAGAGGCAAAGCATATGGTCATGCACTAGCAAATGCACAATGAAAAATCAATCTCTAAGGACTCGGGAGTCACTCTCAAAACTCAGGTGCTTATTGGGAGCACGAAAGGTGCTTATATCTCCCAAATTAAGTTTAATCCACCCCCCCCCAAACGAAACCAAGTAATATAAACAAGGAATAAAAAGTGAGCACAGGTGGAAGTGCGGGCCTGATCGTCCAATGGTTGCAAGCGATCCTGATCAACAACGAAGGACAAATGTCACATCAAAATAGAATCTAGAAGTTAATGCAATATTGGGGAATGACAACGATTTTAGGCCGCTACATGTCAAAGAATAAAAGGTGTCGCATGGTAAAACACACATAAGGAAACCACTCCCTTAGGGTCACAACAATGATATTCCTATCTTGCCAAGATCACACACCAACCAACTCACCTCCTATAGGACTATTCATTCAGCGCCACCTGGAGTCAACATGGTAGTCCATTTGGACACCTACAAAACCAAAGGAGACTTAATAGGAAAACCAAGTGTATTTCAAGCCCGTCAAAGAATTCCTATGTGGTAAGGGATCCCACCATTGCTCTTGGTTTCCATTATAGATTCAATAATACATACTCTGAGTCTAGGAAGACACTTCAACACCTGCATGGACCAATCTCAAGATGCCACGCGTCCATGTTTTCATGTTGATGTCATTTTCGATTCCGTGCGTTTTCCAAATTGCAAAGACTCTAAACCATAGGGTACCGCCATGGCTTTAAGAATATGAAAGTGTTCATTGTTTGATGCATATTTTAATGATATGATATATTTTCCAAAACTGTTGAATTCTTAATTGCGCAGCACATTATTCTATCCATATGTTGTGAGATTCACCTTAAAGTTGCCTCACATGTCTATCTTGTATTTCTTCTAAATACGTCCCTTCTCAAACTTAAATCAAATTATCTAAAGCACTTGTGGGCATATGCCTCTTCTTGTTGAATTTCTTGGTATTGGTTCTGGTATTGTTTGAGGGTCGATAGTTCTATGAGAGAGAGAGAGAGAGAGAGAGAGAGAGAGAGAGAGAGAGAGATTCCCAAAAAAAATTTGCATAATTTATGTTGTAAATCAACATGGCTTTAAGATCCATTCTGGGTCTTATCCCTTGGGGTGCCTCGACATAGTTCCATTTATAGCCCGTAACATCTCGAGGGATAATAATATCATTTTATTTTTCTCAGTGATTAGTGAAGTGCAATGAGATTGCATGCCATAGATATGAATACAAAATTGGAAGCTTTGATCCACATTTTGAATTTCTTGTTCTTTCTCATATATTATATATGATCAATGAACATTTTGGAGCTTTGATCAACAATATAATGGAATGAAACAGATCAATTTTCAATATTGAACCTTTGATTTTCTCTAGAGTGGATCATATAAATTTTCTCAATGATTAGTGCAGCAATCCTACATGCCAAAGATATGAATGCATGATTGGAAACTTGATTATTTGTAGTGAACCCTTCATTTTCTACAATTTCTCAATGATTAGGGTAGCATGCTTGCATACAAAATTGAGTAGCCATCGAAACAAATTGATTTGCAATATCAAGTTTAAGGCCATGTCTATATTTGGTAGGCTGGTTCTACATCGAAAAGTATTTTTTAACCTAGAACCTAAAAGGTTGGATCATTAAAGTCTCAATTTGACACCGCTGTGTATTTAGTGTGCCTGGTTTGAAATATAAAAAATATATTCAAACATGGGAATTAATGGATCAAGCCTGTGTATTTAAAAGTAGACATCAACAAATTGAGGAAATATATTTAGAAGTGGGAAATATTTGGATCTATCCAAATTTTTTATTTCTCACAAAATCTAGAATGGATATATAATCTATTAAAATACATAGGATTCAATTGTCCCAAAAACTTTCCCTGCTCAATTAATCCATTAGAATGAAATTATCTATTGTAGTGGTATATTTCATTGAGTCTATCATCAATTGAGCATATTTTCAACAACTCTAGGTTTCAAGTTTTATTTGGATTCTCATCCCTTGTAATAATTCCATCACCCAACTCCATATTTCCTTTCTATTTCTCTTTTCCAAAATCTTTTTTCTTATAATATTTTTCAAGTTTTTCTCATGATAGATAACACCCACAACAATCTAGGACTAGAAATTAAGGGAAAACATTCCAAACTAACCCTAGAATCTAGGACTAGAACTTAAGGGAAAACATTCCAAACTAACCCTAGAATATCTATGTGATTGTTTAGATTCAAATATTAGCACAATCATAAACACATGGAGAATGAAAAAAAAAAAACATAATAAACCATAAAAGAGAATGACTATTCATGGTTGTAACCTATAGACATGAGTGTGTTTAGGCATTTTAAGAATTACTTGAAGTTATAATGAGAAAATTGGATGGAAAAGAAACCAACAATATAGGTAAAAATGTTTTGAAATAGAGGATGTTGTGAGTAGATCTTTTCAAAGGGATCTTACACCCTCTAATATCAAGGTTGGATTTAGGAAAATTGGAATTTGGCCCCTCAATTACGATGCTCTTACCAATGACATGCCAGGTAACCAAGCATTTGAAATACATGGTGAGAAATATGCAAATCTTGTGGTAAACATGATGAGCCTCTCTCAAGAACGCCATCATCCATTTGGTGACAGTGATGAACATGTGAGTGATATTCAAGAAGATGATGGAGAAATTCAGGAGAATATGGAAGTTGTCGTATCAAACAAACCATATACATATTTTTCTATTGCTAATCAAAATGAGACTAATCAAATGGATATGGTTGAAGGTGGTCAAGCAGTGGGAAGAACAATGAAGAATTAACATTTCCAGGTAAAGTGAACTTGCTCGAGTGGTTAGCGGAAGCCATCATGACTACAAATCAAAATATTGTTACCAAGATTAATGAAGAAAGCCTTACCATGACTCCATTCCCTATGAATATAAACAATGATGGTATTTTCCATCCTTTTGTGGATGTTGGAGGTGTTGAAGAACATAATGGAGTTGGAAATGATGAAAACCTAAATGGAGAAGATGATGAAGAAGAAACATAGAGACTAGAAGCCCCACATAATGAATGAAGTAATGTTCCATTACTATCACAATTCCCAAGGCTCCCAATGGAGAGAGTGATAGAGAAATCATGGACAAGACCAAAATATTTCCTTGGATTAAATAAGAGTTCCTAGTTCATAACTTTGTAAGATTGCCTCATGGTTTTGGGTGAGAAAGAAAAAACGAAAAATGAGATATCAAATTATGTTACCTCCCAAACCTACACTCAAAGACATTCAAAGTCCCAAAACCAAGTGCAACACTAGAGGCACTTAGGAAGGTTTCTCATTAACACCACAATAACTCTTCCTCTCACTTTAGGCTAACTCTCCTCCTGGACCAATGCCTATAATATGGGTTATATGGAGTCAAGATTAATAATCAAGAAGGTTCATATTTTTTGTTGGGTATGTGTTATATTATTTTCACAACCAAACCTAGTGTCTGCATTGCACTGGGCATGAGGGGGTTTGAGGGTGGAGCCCCGGAAAAAAAAAATGGTAGTTTTTTACGTTCGTTTTTAGCGAGTTTTCGAAACATGATTTTCACCTACAGTTTTCTAATTCCAGTTAATGAATTAGGATTGTTGAAGTCTAATATGGGTCAATGGATTAGAGGTTTTGGATGTCATGGGATCATATATATATATCATATTGTAAATAGTGAATATGATGATGAATAAAAGATTAGAGGTGCGACTCTAAATAGGTTGTTGGTTTTCCCAATTTGGGTTTCCAGGGTAAACCTCTATGTAATGTGTGTGTGTGCCATTGTATCTATTATGTTTTTATCAATAATTTGTTTGCAGTAATTAATTGTACAAGGTTGAAATCTACATTTTTATGGAGGAAGGTGTAGCTACACTATGATAAACATTCCCTAACCAACCACATGGTCAATATGCAAAAAATTAAAAGAGGTCCCTTCCAAATATGTTCCTCACAATAAGTATAGAATCAATTAAGTATTAACATGAAACCATGAATAATTAAAGGAAAACCACATATGAAACCATAGGTGAAGTAAACAAGGAAGCCTTCTTTATAGAATGAATAATCATTTTTCAAGTGTGATTTCACCTAAAAATCAAGAGGTCCTAAACTATCACACTTAACCTTCAAACCCTAGTTAGGGCAGAGCTAAAAATAGAATGTGTGTAGCGCAAGAACCTGATGAGGAATAATAAAAGAGAAAATAATTCTAGATCTTTGTGGATGTAGCCCAAGGGGTGAACCATGGTAAAACCTTGTGCATTTTTATGGAATGGTTGTCTTATTTCTTTATGTTACTTTTTTTTATGTTGAATGAATGAATATGGTAGAAGTAAAATGAAACACGCACTAGAATAAGTCATGCTATTTACTGCAAAATGAATGTTAATGAATGAACATGAGTATAGAATGATAGATATGATGTATCTGAGGTAGAAAGAATGTCTAACATCTCCATGAGAAAAATCTATTCCATGATTGCAGACATTTGGGTCCTGCAGTCACCCATAATCCATCTCGGGTGAGACTTCATTGTGCACTCTCTGCGCAATGTTTCCTTCTGGTCTCCAGAAGGGCCAATGATTGTAGGGTTTTGTTGGAAACCTAAAGTAGAACTCAGGTCATCCCATATGCCCAACAAATGGTTCTATTGCACAAACCAACAATCAGTAGCAGTAGAAATTATATAAGAAAGAACTGTTTACACAACCAACAATAAGTAGCATAAGGATTTTAGTAGGTTGATGGAC
>SNQJ01S0012241.1:133314-163937 GCA_010110895.2 Picea sitchensis | reverse complement strand
AATCCAACTATTCGGTTACCAAAGTTTCATGGAGATGAGTCGGAGGATGTAGAGAAGAATTTGTTCATTTGTAAGAAAATTTGGGCAGCTAAACAAATCACAAATGAAGACATCGAAGTGGCGAAGATTGTAATTACATTCAGAGACCGCACAATGGACTGGTGTATGGGCCTCGCAGTAAAAAATACACAAGGAGCACCTACAACTATTATAGATGTAAAGAAGACACTAATCAATGAATTTTAGCGACCAAGTTCAGAAGCTTAAGTCATGAATGAGATGATAGAAATCAAACATAATCCAGGAGAGTCAGCATGGGAGATTGACCAGAAGTTCAAGCGGTTGAAAGGTAAATTGAAGTACCCTATTACAAATATGCAACATAGGAATCTATTTGTTAATTCGTTATTGCCGCATCTTAAGTATCCATTGAGGCAACATAAGTTCCAGACTCAGATTGAGGCTCTGCAAGCAACTTTACAATTGGAGGAGAATCAATATAAACATATAGATCCAGTTGTAGAAGAGATGAGAGAAGATCTCAATAATATCACATTTCAATTGAATCAGAATAAAGGCAAGCAAAAGAGGGAAGTTGTTTGGTGCACATTATTCATAACAAAAGGACATCATAAGAATGAGTGCCCAACATTTACGCAATATTTTGGAGAAGGAATTCTAAATCCATCACCCAAAGGAGGACCATGGTGTGAGATATGTAGAACACATGGACATGATCCTTATCATTGTCCAATGATGCAAAAGTATCAAATAGTGCCTAGGAGTACATTCTACAATTTATGCAAGTTTGTAGGACATGAGGACAAGGATTGTTGAAATTTGGAAATGATGAAGGAAAGGACCTCAAATGCATATAGGATGTAAGTTGACCCAATGACAAGTCCACCTACGAAACAATATAATAACGCATAGTATTTTACAGTGCCACCAAAGTACAATAATGCACAACAATATAACCAAGTACCACAATATAATACATCGCGCGCAAACAATCAAGGTAACAGAGGAGGATTCAGAGGAGGAGGTCGTGGAGGAAGAGGATTTGGAGGAGGTAGAGGATCAGTAACCTGTCATAATTTTCATAAACCTGGATATTATGCAAGGTATTTTCCACAACAACCAGTGACATGCATGTACCGTCGCACAACAAATCATGATACATAATATTGTCTCACACTTCTGACAAGGATACGGGAAAATAGGAATCAAAATAATCAGAATGCTCAATGGATTGCTACAAAAACTGGAGACGACGGGAAGAAGATCAATATAGTTACTTGAGGAGGAATCAAGACATGAGAAGATGCAGCAAATCAGAACTAGAGCCAGCACCAATGGGTTAGGAATAATACAAGACCTGAACATCATTTTGATATGTGCAAGGAAAATACATTTAAGCATGCCAGATAAGAGATTTTGCAGAAGAATATTGCTTCTACTTCAGGTACAAATCCAAGAGATGATGTACCAGTATATGAAATTCCTCATTTATTTGATCAAACCAACAAAGATTAGTCTTCAGAACAAGTAAGTAATCTTAGAAACTTTTTGAGGTATGGCTTGAAGATATTGAATGATAAAATATCTTTACAAGTGTTACAAAGTTTGCTAGAAAAGTGCAATTCTAGAGAAGAGATGAAACTAGAATAGAAGATAATCAATCAAGTATGTACGAAGACAAGAACAAATAGGGAGTTTAGGTTTAATGCAAATATCAAAGACTTTAATATGGTGGACATCACACTAGATCTGGGGTCTGACGTAAATGTCTTGCCTAAGAAGACATGGGAATCCATGGGGGAACCTAAACTAGGATATTCACCTATTCAGTTGAAACTAGAAAATCAACATAGAATGGTACCAATTGGTATATTTAAAGGCATACTAGTGGATTTAGATGGTGTGAGTACTATGACATACTTTGAGGTAATTGATATAGTGCACAATACTACACCTTATCCAACATTGTTGGGACTGGTTTGGGCATTTGACAATCAGGATATCATCAACTTGAAGACCAAGAAAATGATTTTGGAATCAGGAGAGTAGAGAGTTACAACACCACTAGATCCTTCATAAGATGGAAGATATGTTGAACCAACGACATACAACTTTATTACCGACAAGTTAAATTGGTTTTATATAACTACCACATGCGATGAAGATTACATTAACCCAAGATCAGATGGAATGCTTAGCTGGAGAAACATTAGTTCTTGTGCTTTAGATTTTGATATAGGACTAGAGAATCAGCAACAACGCTTACATGAGATATCTACCAGAAGATGTGCAAGAATAACATGTGCACTAAGATGGATTGGATCATAGGTAAGAGAAACTCCAACTTTTTATGGTCAAAATGATTTGGAAGAACTTTTAAGAAATTTTGAGTTAGATGTTCTGGAAAATCAAAGGTTTCTAGTTTTATATCTTGCATTAAAATAAACACATGCACGTTGGTGGGGTACTCACAAAGAGAAAATCAATGACTGGTATCAATCCAAGAGATTATTGTGCATTAGATTTGGCGCAGAACAAGAGAATACATATCTGGAGAAGTATGATGGAATAGGACAACCCATAGAACATATAGACAGATGCATAACCCAATGGATACTGGTACCACCAGAGGAATGACCACATCACTTCATTCATACATTAGAAGGAATCCCAAAAAATTGGTATATATAATTGGAACTGCGTAGAGAAACTACAAATTTGGAGGATTTGTAGAAAAACTTTGTCCTTACATTTTCATTTGAGCATGAGAATCCAATGATGGATACATCACTGAAGTTGGTAAAAGATAGGATCTTTGAAGAACCTGAAGTTGAAATTCTAACATCCTATCATAGTCAGAATCGACAAACAATCAGACAGTTTCTACATTGTTACCACGTCACATAAGATGACCCAATAGAATAAAACTCATGTAATATTCAGATAACAAAAGTTGAAGGGGAAAGAGATGTAGAAGGTCTACAGTTAGAGTCAGAAGAATTTTTTTCACCAATAAAGATAAGGAACGTTAATATTGGAACATAAGAGAGCCCAAAGATTGCAAGTATTGGTGACTATTGGGATAATCAGACAGTGGAAAGAATAACGGAGTTACTATGAAAGTATAGTGATCTATTTCCAAAACAAAAATCCAGAGATGAAAGGGGTAGCAGGAGAACTTGGAGAAATGAAGATTCCTCTAAGACCAGATGCCAGATCAAGCAAACATAGACCTTATAGGCCGAATCCAATATATAAACATAAAGTTAAGGCAGAGATTGATAAGATGTTAGAAGCTGGTATAATAGAACCATTTGAAGAATCTGAGAGGATTCTCCCTATGGTAGTGTAGGAGAAGAAGAAAGGGGGAATAATGATCTATGTAGACTTGAGGAAGTTGAATGATTCTTGTTTGCATGATCCCTTCCATAGTCCATTTACAGATGAAGTATTGGAGAAGGTAGGAGGAATCATCAGATCATGATAGCACCAAAGGATCGACATAAGACTACATTTTCCACAGAATAGGGGTCATATCAATACACATTGATGACATTTCGATTGAATAATTCCCCTGTTATTTTTTCAAGAGTAGTAGTAGTTGCATTTAAAGATTTTATACATAAAATTTTGGAATTTTATTTGGATAATTGGAGAATATTTAGTTGATTGAAAGATCATGTTGAAGTTTTAATATTGATGGTAGACAAGTGTAGACAGCGTCAAATTTCATTGCATATTAAGAAATGCATATTCAATGCACCATTTGAATTTTTGCTAGGGCATGTGGTGCATAAACAGGGTCTGTTGGTTGATCCTGTGAAGATTGTTGTCACTGTTAATTTACCACCACCTAAGTCAGTGCACTAGTTTAGAGATACAGTTGGTCATATAGGATATTATATGAAGTTCACAAGGGGATATGCACAGATTATTGCCCCCATGGAGAAATTGTTAAAGAAGGATATCAAATTTTAGTGGAATGAGGAGTGCCAACAAAGTTTGGATATCTTGAAGGAGAAAATGGTGGCAACACTAATTTTAGTGTTTCCAAATTGGTCAAAAGAGTTCCTGTTCATGTGGATTCCTCTTCAATATCACTTGGATCAGTATTAACACAACCAAGAGAAGGTGATATAGATCACCCAATAGCATTTGCAAGCAGGAATCTTTTAGATTCAGAACATAATTACAATACAAAAGAAAGAGAAGGTTTGGCTATTGTGTATGCATTGCATAATTTCAGACATTATTTGTTAGGCCAACATTTTAAAATGTTCACAGATCACTATGCTCTCAGATACTTGTTCAACAAGCCATTGTTGGGGGGAAGAATATGTAGATGGTTGTTATTATTTTAGTAGTTTCATTTTGGAGTAGTTGTAAAAACTGGAATATTGAATGCAAGACTAGATCATTTGTCCAGGATAACGAATGGAGAGGAACCAAGTAGCTTGGAGGAAATTTTATCTGATGCACAACTCTTTTCATTACATATTGTTGATGAATATTTTGCTGACATTATTGAACTTTTGAGTACAAGATTTTCCCCAAAGGAATATAATACTACACAAAAGAAGAATTTGATGGTTAGATCTATAGACTACCAACTTATTGCAGGACACTTATATAAAATAGGTGCATAAAATATTTTAAGGAGATGTGTCATGGAACATGAACTTCCTATTATCTTAGCAGAAGCACATGAAGGAATAGTTCTAGGACATTATACAGGTAAAGATATTGTGCAAAATATATTGTACATAAGACTTTGGTGGCCAACAGTCTCTAAATATGCAAAGGAGTATTTCCAAAATTGTGATGTCTGTCAAAGGGTAGGAAAGCCATCCAGGAGGGATGAGATGCCACTGAAACCTCAAGTAGCTCTTAAAGTTTTTGATAAATGGGAAATAGATTTTGTAGGACCAATCAATCCACCATCTAAAAGATCAGAATAAAGGTACATAATTACAACGAGGAAATATTTAACCAGATGGGCTAAAGCAGCAGTAGTGAAATATTGCAACGTAGAGACTGCAACACACTTCCTATTTGAACAATTAATTACAAGATTTGGATGCCCTAGAATTATGATGAGCGATCAAGGGACTCATTTTATCAATAGTATAATCTAGGCAATGACTGAAGAATTCGACATACACCATCAGAAGAGAAATCCTTACCATCCTCGAGATAATGGAACAATGGAAGCATTTAATAAGATATTGGAGAATGCCTTAACCGAGATTTACAATGTAAACATGGATGATTGGGATTTGAAGATACCAACAATATTATGGTCTTACATAACTACATGTAAGAAACTCAAAGGGAAGACACCTTTTAGATTAGTATATGGCCAGGAAGCAGTAGTTCCTTTGGAGTATTTGATACCTAGTATGTGCATTGCAGCTATTACAAACATGATAGAAAGAGGTGCAACCCAAGAAAGATTGTCTCAACTCATGGAACTAGAAGAAGACATGACTATGGTTGGTTTCCATTAGGAAGTACAGAAAGAAAAGTACAAAGCGTGGCATGATAGACACACCAAGAAGAAAAACTTTAAGGAAGGATATTTGGTTCTTATTTATGACAGTGAATATTTACAACACCCAGGAAAATCCAGGATGCATTGGCTAGGATATTTTGAGATCAAGTCTGTCACAGATGGAGGTGTTGTGCAGCTGTAGGATTTAGCAGTTAAAGAGATTCAAAGATTGGTGAATGTCAGTCGACTAAAACTGTATAGGGATAGTCAACCCAGTAACCCTCAGTAGTTGCAGCACAAAAAGTAGAGTTGTACATAGTTTATATAGTAGGAGTTAAAAGAGAAAAAGAAGAAAAAATTGGAAAAGAAAGAAAAAGACAAAAAAGATGCAGTAGAGAGATAAGTGGTAGATAGGCAGTTGGATAATACAACGTGAAACATATAGTAAGTGGCACAAAAGAAAAATAATATATTGTGCGCCAGAGAAAGGTGACTAGACAAAAAACATAGCGCAACGGGACAGAAAGCGGTCGGAAAGAGGAAACCCAATGATCGGAAAAGTGGGATTCGACGGAGAATTTATGACAGGACTTATAAAAGAAGAAAACTTGCAAGGAAAGACTCATTATGAAATTATGAAAATGAGAGATAAGGAAGAAATCTGAGTATGAGAAGGCTATTTCAAGGTATTAAGTGAATATTCAGAGAAACTTTTGCAAGATTTAGAAAAATGGCACCACCGAAGGTTGGAGCTATCAGTTGCACCACAAGGAAAACACGCAGTGCCACAAGATATCCACAAGAGAAATAAGTTGAAGCAACAAACCCTATTCATCTGGAAGGAGTGGTGGACGTTGATTCCATTCCTTCACCAGTTATCAAGTCGGTTATTCTGATGATTGCAGAGGAACATGAACAACAAATTCCTGCAATAGAGGAAATGGAGGTTGAACCAAGGGCCGAAGAACAGAACCCTACTATAGAGAAAAACCCTACACAACAACTTGTCTTAGGAGCACAACAACATATGATTGAGGAAGATGTTGAGAGCACATAGTCAGATGATCCCAGAGGATAGGTCGAAGAAGCGCAACAACCTGTTGCAGAGCCGACACATCAATCAGATGAATAGGAGCATATGGAGGATGTGACCGGAAAGCAAAAAATCAATGAAGAAGAAGATGAATATGCGCACCATGAAGCAAGGACATCGACAACGATAGGAAAGACAAATGGAAAACAAACAATACATAGATCATCGTGGAAACAAAAAGAACCAACACTGACACTGTCGCATATACTTGAAGGAGTGACGATCCTTCCTAGCATATTAGGTGTGTGGCAGACAGGGACAAGTTCTCTAAGTTTGTGTCGCAAATCTATATGGAGAGAAAAGGAACAGGTCCATCAGGGGTTTCCATTTTGGAGCCCAAGTAATGGATTGCAGGATTATATAACACATGTATCATGAACTTGTTGGAAATTCCCCACTTTAGAAGAGGAGAGGATGTAAATGCATTTGTTAAAAAACTACTGACATTAGTGCATGGGGGTATTCTATGGATGGACAGAACGATATCAATAGATGTAGATTTAATTGTAGAAATTACAGGTTTTCCAACAGATGGAGAAAATCCAGAACAATATTTGGATGACAAGACAAAGGAGAAATCCCTATAAGAGGAGATGAAGAAGAAATATGACACTAAGAGAGGGTCTCAGGGAATCATAATTAATAGAATCAATGAACCTGTGATGAGGTTGGCACCTGCAGGAATTATAGCAACAACCACATAATGCGCAAAGGGGACTCTTCTCAACTGGACCCATATTTACTGAATTTATTTTTGGATGACTGGAAGGATGCACAAGATCTTGGAAGAGATTTTCATTATGTATGGTTGATAATACTGATAGCAATGGTAGGTTGGGGAGAACCTAAATACAACGGGTTTTATCTAAGTCCAGGAAAGTGTCACGCAACCAATTATACAACATTATGGCACACGTCCAACGAAAAACAAAGGAAGGAAAATTCCAGTATATTTTCCATGTATTATGATGAGATGTAGGAAAAGATAGCCAATACATGGAGGATACCATCAGAAGTGCTAGAAGAGCACCAAAGCATAAATAACTTTAAGGCTTCCAGAAACAACAGGTGGATCCAGGACAAAAGGGATCCCAAGAAGAAGTGGCTACAATTAAGATATTGTGTGACAACAAAATAAGTGTAGTGCACCACGAAAGACTGGCCTGAAAAATGGAAGATACCGGTAGTTTCCAAGAAGGGATCAAAAGGTAAGAAACAAGTAGAAGCTATTCATTCACATAAGACAAACAACCCAACAATGAACATAAGAAAATAAACAGAGTGTGCAAAGGAAACGTGAGGTAGTGCAACAGTTAGAAATCCAAGGAAGAAGAACCATATTCGGAAGCCTTCAGTGCATAAGAAGGATCACACAGAAGTAACAAATGGAGGAACATATAAGGACAAAAATGTTCCTATGCGGGAGGAATTAGGAAGAGGATATCTACCAGACATGGACATCCT
This sequence comes from Picea sitchensis, assembly GCA_010110895.2. Lineage (NCBI taxonomy): Eukaryota > Viridiplantae > Streptophyta > Pinopsida > Pinales > Pinaceae > Picea > Picea sitchensis. The sequence continues at coordinate 155,868 of SNQJ01S0012241.1, read as the reverse complement.
AGGTACAACAACGTAGACATAGACACTTCCCATGAACATGACAATATTGCAGGCAGGAGGAAAGCGCAAGAATATGAAGGGGCATAAGAGCATTCTGGAACTAACATTGACAAAATATGATGCTAAGTTATTCACCGAGAAGGTGCAAGACCATGCATCATGTTCGTGGGACGATGCCAAGAAGAAAAGGGAAGACATAATGAAGAATTTTATAGAGGTTAAGGACACATTAGAACAACTACAGATTACTACCATGCAACAGAAGGAACGGGTGCAACAACAACAAACTTCTTAGGGAAACACAGTTCCAACACAAGAGATGGTACAGATGATAGCGTTGGGGAATGACAATTTCTATATCACTCAGGACATGTTGTAGGGTAATGAGGAGAAAACATAAGAAATTGAAGGACATATATCACTTGGGCTTGGCACTGCCCTAGGTTTCGATGAAAGCATTGTATAAACTTCAAGTCAGTGTCGCGCAGAAGATTCAATCAAGGGCCCGAGCATATGCGACAAATTTACAATTGGATAAGAAAGTAAGTGACACACTAAAGATAACTATCAACCGGGTGTAGGTTGAGAGGGATGAAGCAAAGCAGCGCACTGGTCGGATAGAGCAGCAAGTGGAAGAAGTGTTCAAAACTATTCCTGACAACGCCCAAGAAGGAGATAATTTACAAATAAAAGAGAAGATTTAGAAAATAGCATAGACAATGGATAATTATAGAATCCACATCACAGAATTGATGGCACTCCTACAACCAAGAAATCCATAAGAAGTCAGATAAAAAATAGTGCAGGAAGTGACAGGTCATACAGAGAGCATTGTGTAGATGATTCAGGAAATCACAGAGCTATATGATAGGAGCACACAGTTATGGATGAGCCTACAGGAGGATTATAAACTAAAGGTGTTAGACAAAAAGGAAGAAGGACTAAATATTGTAGTGCGGGAACTCAAGCAGAGGCAGAAAGAGATGAACTTATCATATAGGTTTAAGAGTGTGAAAGAATTGAAAAACTTGCACGTAGAACTAAAGAGTATATAAGAAGAAAGGCAGTCAAGGAAGGCGTAGTTGGAGCCACTGCAGGAAGGCGCAGAACAAATGTTGACTGAGATTTATGCAACTAAGGGTTAGATAAAAAATATTGGAGTGGAGACTAAAGAATTGTTGAAGGAACATATCATTACGCAGACTGTGGAGTCTATAGCAGAGAAGAGCACACAGGTAAAAACTCGAGCATAAGAAATTTCAAGCAAATTCCATACGTTGGAGAAGTTAGTGCAGGATGTAAACATTTCCTAAGTGGCTCAGGATGAACCACATGTGAGTGTTGGGGGCCTATTGGCACAAGAAAGTTTGGGGAACAACGCCGCTATTATTGAATACAATTAGAAAAGCGACCATAAAAGGAGCACGTAGTGAAAAATAGGGAAATCCAGCACGCCAGACAACAAGGAAAGCAATTCTGGAAAAGTAGGAGAGTCAAAAGAAGGAAGGAAGACGTTGAGCGACTAGGAAATAGTTCGATCATGGACCATACGTGTGCAAGAAGATAGAAAGTGGAAAAACCTAATCCACTTAGGGTTAGGGTTTTGGTTATTGTTGTAACATGTTTTAACCCATTTTTGTAGTATAAATATATGTATTGTCAGATCTGAGGAGATCTAGTTTGAATATAGGTTATGAGTTGAAGTTACTAGTGGAAAGTAGTGGAGGTTGAAATACTTTTGGATATGTTAGAGTCAGTTTTGGAGACACAGTTAAAGATTTGAATTGAGGGTCAGGTCATAAGATGTGGAGATAAGTGTGACACTGGTCAGCCCCACATATACATGTGCATTTCATATGCACTTATGATGTAATGTGCGCAACGCAAGAACTTGATGAAGAATAATAAAAGAGAAAATAATGCCAGATATTTTAGGACGTATCCTAGGGGTGGTGAACCATGGTAAAACCTTGTGTCTTTTTGTGGAATGGTTGTCTTATTTCTTGTTGTTACTTTTTTTGTGTTGAATGAATAAATCTGGTAGAAGTAGAATGCAACACGCACTAGAATAATTCATGATATTTACTACAGAATGAATGTTAATGAATGAACATGATTATAGAATGATATATCTGACGTATCTGAGGTAGAAAGAATTTCTAACATCCCCATTAGAAACATCCCTTCCACGAATGCATACATCTAGGTCCTGCAGTCACCCATAAGCCATCTCGGGTCAGACTTCATTGTGCACTCTGTGCGTAGTGTTTCCTTCTAGTCTCCAGAAGGGTCGATGGTTGCAGGGCTTTGTTGGAAACCTAAAGTAGAACTCGGATCAGCCCATATGTCCAACAATGGCCCACCGTTCATAAGGACGCCTAGGATTTTTTTCAAACCTATGATGTTTGTCAAAGAGTTTGAAAGCCATCCAAAAGAGATGAGATTCCTTTAGTACCGCAAGTCACATTGCAGGATTTTGATAAATGGGTAGTTGATTTCGTTGGACTAATCAACCCATCAAAAAAAAGGTCAGGAGAAAGATATATAATCACTGTGACATATTATTTGGCTCGATGAGATTAAGAAGAACCTGTTATAGATTGCAGTGTGGAGACTGTTGCACGATTTCTTTTTGAGAATGTTGTTACAAAGTTTGGATGTCCCAGAATCCTTATGAGTGATCAGGGGACCCATTTCTTGAATAGAACGATTGATGCTCTGACAGAGGAATTTCAGATTCACCACCAGAAGAGTACACCTTATCATCCTCAGGAGAATGAAACATTGGAAGCATTTAACAAGATCTTGCAGCATGCGTTGATGAAGATATGTAATGTAAATCAAGATGACTAGGATTTGAGGATTCTTGTAGTACCATGGGAATATATGACCACATGTAAGAAGTTCAAAGGAAAAACACCATTCCACTTAGTATATGGCTAGGAAAAATTTATTCCCATGGAGTTCATTGTACCGATTCAACGCATTGTCGCGCTGACAGAGATCACTCATTATGGCGTAGTAGAGAAAAGACTATCACAGCTAGTAGAACTGTAGGAAGATCGTTTTTTCATAGGATTTCATCAACAAGTTTTGAAAGTGCACGAGAAGGCATGGCATAACAGACATATTAAACATAAGAAGTTCCATATGGGAGACCTAGTTTTTCTCTATGACAACAAATTTTTGCAGCACCCTCGAAAGTTCCAAATGCACTAGTTGGGTTTTTATGTGATAAGATTTGTAACATAAGCATTCTTTTTTTAGTTGGAGAAATTGAATGGGGAAACCATGGAAGGGTTCGTAAACGGTAGTCGACCGAAACTGTATAGGGACAGTCCTACTTTCGTGCACTAGCTTGACCGCGCAGTACATGTACCATTGTATTTGTATTATATTGTATTATAGAGAAAAAGAAAAAGAAAAGAAAAAAGAAATAAAAGAGATTGAGGCAAGAGATAAGAGAATTGAAGTTTTGAATCAAGAAGTGTTCAAATAATCAAAGATATATAAGAAAATGTTGCGAAAAAGAAGGCGAATTGAATAACCAAGATAAAGACTTGCGCAGAAGATGAAAAATGAATTAAAGAGAAAACATCATGGCAAGACGATGAGAATGCGTAATCATAAATGAAAAGCAAGGACGAATATTTTGACCGTCTGGAAAATCTAAACCATGATCCGTAAAAATATACAAATTCAATGCAGAATATGGAAGGAATTGAATGTGAATACAATCGAATAAGACTGAGAATTTGGGCGCGAAGAGGTATGAAATAGCTAGTATCAAGATATAAAAGAAAACGAAGGGTAATAAGAAAGGGTTATTGTTAGGTAAACATTTTTAGAGAACAAAGAACTAGAGAAGACCCGAAGCTTATAAGGCATAGATCCGAGTGTGTTGCAAACAGAGCCATCGTACAGGAAGTCATGGTGCCACCAAAGGTAGGAGGATCCACATCAGGAATGAAGAAGCCACGAAGTAAACAAACATCAACATTGATGCAGGAAGAAATCCTGAGAATGGAAGTAACAAATCCAAGCTTAGAAAACTTTTAGAGAGCGTATGTGCCACCTAGAAACCCTATGACAAAGTGAGATGATAAACGACTAGGAAGAGGAATGGAAAACCATCATTCCAAAAGAAACACAGAAGGAGACACAACAACCAGAGAAGGATAAAAAAGAAGAACAAGAACACGAAGAACAAGGGAAGAGAACTTTCTGTGCAGTAAGAACCTGGGTATTGCAACATTTATGATACTTGTGAAGCAAGAAAACCATCTACCCAGATTGAATGAGAAAGTTAAAACACCTGAAGGAGTTCCACACCCATTTGAATCAATTGTTGTTCAAGAAGAACATCTTAAGTTAGAATTTACAACACAAGATAGTGAAGAGAAGATGAATAAGCCTATTACTGCACAAATGATAGATGAGATGGTGGTGCAGGAAGTACAAGTAAATGAGAAGATCGCAACTGCAAAGGATACTTTTGAGAAGCTCGTTGTGACATTGAAGGGAGTGCAAAAGAAGGCCTGAGTGGCTTGGGGTGAGACATAGGTGATTGTTAGCGGCATGTTGAGTTAGGGATTTTTGGGACAATTTTTGGGAACTGCACAGGGTGTGCAAAAGAAGGAAATTCGGTTGGCGCACTTTTAGGATTAAGACGCGCGAAAGGAGGAAAAACAATTGTAAAGTCGTTAGTAATTTTGTTCCATCGGAAAGGGATAATCCCTAATGTAACAGTATAAGTCAGTAAGAGTTGGGATAGAGAAGAAACTTAAAAATTAGTGGAGAGTGAGTGAGAGTAAGAAGAGCTAAGTGTGCACTATATGCGTGAATGTAATAGTGAAGAAAGATAGATAAAGGATAGGAAAACGACAAGGGGAAAATGTATGAGCTTAGTGTGCATATTTTGTAAGGGATGATTCTAAATAATAATATAAGAAGTCGACCATTGTGGATGTATCCAATCTTGGGTGAACGATGTTAAATCCTGGTGAATCTGTGTTATGATGTGTTGTGATGTGTTTATTGTTTTTTTTATTGTGCACACATAATGTATGTTTGGTTAATATGAATATGCTATATGTTTTGATGTTTTTGCGCACATGATAAATGGTATAATTAACAAATGCTAAGTGTAATGGTTCTGATGAATGCCTCTCATCCCTTCATTGATCAGGGGATAAAATTTTGCTCAATTTTCAAAGTGCTCGGAATTCGACGAAAACAATGCCATTGCGTCCATCTCGTCTTCTTGATCCTGGTGGTATATTTACTTTCTCAAATGGAGTCCGTATGGAGAAGATATCACGATCTGTTCACCAAGCCAAACAGGCAAAAATTTGATGCTCACTGTACCTGTCCGTACAGTCCGTATGGTCTGACGTGGCAAGGTCGTACAGACCGTACGGTGGTGATGTGGCAGATGTTGATTGGTCGATTTTGGACGAGTCGGATGTCGACACGTGTCATTGGGTGGCTAATAATAGGAGGACACATGGCCCAATCCAAGGGCACCACGTGTCACTCACTGGTTGGCTAAGGAGTTCTATATACAAAATATTAGAGGCCGCGGGGTTCGACCCCCGGACCTCTCCTCCGCATAGTGTTTTCACAAACTCCAATAACCAACTTGCCTTCGTTCATTCCTTGTAAGGAATATGGATTACATTGTATTTAAGTTTGGTCATAGTATTAAATGGAAAGGGGGCGGGCCGGGGCTTAGCCCCGACCCATGGTTCCATTGAACAACACATATAACCGTGTGTTATCATTGTAATGACCGCGCGTGAATCGTATATCATATATGTAATATATATTACCATTGTATATGCCACTCCATTATATATGCGCGGGGATTGGAACGTGGCCCGTGGTTTTTACTATTTGCATATGCCCACGCGTTGGGGGCGTGGAGGGGGTTACACGGTTGTGTAACCAATTAACCACCTATTTTCCAGCACCACGGTCATATGCGCCATACGCCCAGGTGCCGAGGCAGTTAGGGGCTGACGGTTGTGCAACCAATTAACATCATTTTCCAAAGACTGACGGTCATAAGGCTTTACACGCCTGTGTGCCGGCAGGCAAATAGGGGTCGACGCCGCCTTAACCAAGGTCTCTATTGCTTAGAACTCCTCGTCACGGGCCAAGGCTCTAGCATTGCCTTGCGCTAAAGAGTGTGGAGACAGTTCAATGGAAGGGGGTGACCAGAACCGTAGACAACAAGTTTGGAAGAGGGAGACTTCCGTGAGGCCTAACTTCTTCATTTTTGACCGATTGAGGTGCCGAAAAGAGCCCAGACAGGGGTTTTGATGCCGAAGCCATCGAGCGCCGTTTATTTTGAGAATTGTAAGACATGTTTCTGAGCACTTTTGAGCAATTAATAATAATGATCCATTGGAAGTCGGACCATGAGATGTAGCCCTAAGAGGGGTGAACTCCTTTATCAATTGCTTGTGCCATGCTTATGTTCAATGTTTATGTTGTTGTCTGTGTGTAATTTACATAAGTAATCCTTAATTTATGTGCGTTGCAAACTGATCCTGCTGTTTTAAACATATAACATTTTACTTGCAATAAATTTTCAAGTATTTCAAGTCTTTTTCAATTTTATATCGTTGGTATCGAGAACCGTTTTGAAGACTTGATTGTTTTGCAAGTTTTGTTTCTATGCTCACAAGGTTGAAACTCATTAAGAGGAGAAGGGTCAAGTCAGATCCAGTTTCTTATCCGACAAGGAGGAACAAGTTTCATTCACCGCAAGTTGAAGAAAGACATTCACCAAGCATGACAGATGCAGAAGATCATGAACTGTTTCTGGCCAAGAGGAAGATTTCAGTGCACTATCATATGGCTGAGAGATATGATGAAGTTCATTATGGAATGGAACATGATGTCACTGGGTGAAGGCTCTAACTCTTCAATGCATAAGGGAGGCTGTGGCATAAGACTCAAAATGAGATGGAGGGAATGGTGCTTTCCACCACCCCTCTCTCCTCCATCATCATCATCATCTTCTTCTTCTTCTTCTACCAACAAAAGATTCAATGGACATGGTAAAACTCCTTCAAGAAATTCCTTCATTAAAGCTTTTATATAAAATTTGAGTTGCCACTTTATAATGGAGAAGTTAAAACTGAAAAGTTAGATAACTGGATACGCCAAATTGAGCTCCCATTCTGAATACAAAAGATTCAAGATGATCTAAACCAAAATCTCAGCTTAGCTTCATTAAGATTTAGATGGTTCAACACTTATTTGGTGGAATCTAAGACACAAGAAGAAAATAAAAATAAAAAAAAAAAAAAAAAAAAAAAAAAAAAAAAAAATTAAAAAAAAAATTTATCCATTGCTGTGATAAATTGCAAGGGAACCATGGAATGGCATAATTTAGACAAGCAAAAGGATTTAATGTACAAAGTTTTACTCGGGAATTTAGGAGAAGAGCGTTGATTTTGGAGTTTATTTATTCATATGAAAATATTGCTCAAATATATTGGTGCTTTGGGTAGTTATTTGAGGCATACTATACTATGTTTAATCCCACGAATCTAGATGAAGTTTGTGTACGTGCTACTCATTTGGAAGCAAGGGAAAGAAATGATACTCATGAGGGTTTCAAGAAGACATATTAGGAGACAAAGGAAGAAGAAATTCAAAGGCAATGGCAGAATGTTGGCCGTGGAAGAAGGAAGGAGAAAAGTTCACATGTAAACACTGCTCCAAAGGATGGCCATGATGGAAGACCATCGTTGGAAGCTTCATCCCTAAGAAGACCCAAAAAGTCGGCAACAACAACAAAGGGAAGCTTCAAAGATCGCTATGACCGCTGGTAAGACTTGGGTCTGGATTCCGTGATGAGATCTAAGATCGCACCATGGGTTTCAAGGTAATAATTATGTTTGGTTAGCACTATCTCTTCAAGTAATGCTAATGTCGATGTAACTCAACAAGAGAAACAAGAATTGAACCTTTTTCATATAAGGGTTATTTCAAAACATACTAAGATAGAGACGTTATTTGATTCAGTAGGTCACAAGAAAATCTTATTTAAGAGACCTAAGAAACTTAAGCAAACAAGTTCAACCTAAGCCATACCCTCTTGGTTGGATATGTGATAATGCTATTACAAGTAACCGTGAAGTGTAACTTGGTTCTATAATCAGCCAATTTTGTTGATGTGAAGCAGAGCTTGATGATCTCCGCTTGGATGTTTGTGGTATTGTTTTGGGAAGTCATTATTTTTATGATAGGAAAGCCATTTTATATCGTCAGAGAATAAGTATCATTTGTTTTAAAGATGGGGTTGAGTATGTTGTCGAGTTCACACTAAGAAGATCAATTTATCACCATAATGCAGGTAAAATGAAGAGGTTAGTTAATGCAAGTAAAAATTTTGTTCCTTTACGATCAAACCTAAAAACAAGTTGAGAACGTTACTTCAAGGTTGTGATATTAAGTTAAAATCAAATTTATTTTGAAGTTGTTAATCAATATGATATTACGTTTAAAGAACTAAGGGGTTGCCTCCAAAAGAGGAATCCAACATGAAATTCAGCCACAACAAGATTGTCCACTTCCAAATATTGGTATGTATAGAATGTCAGCTATGGAAAATGTCGAGATTAAAAACAAATCTCAGGAGTTGTTAGACAAAGGGTAATCGCTGCTCTTCATTATGGGATCTCTGACCAGTATTCCAAAGAAGGATGGAACGTATTTAATAAAAAGCTGATTCTGTGACTTTGAACAAAATAACAAATAAAAATCGGTGATCCTCTCCACCTAATTGGATGATTTTCTTGATCACCAAGATGTAAAACATTTCACCAAGTTAGATTTAAGGAGTGGTTATCATCAGATCAAGATTACTGAAGGAGACACATGGAAGACAACTTTAAGACTAAGCAAGTTTGTTTGAAATGGATGGTAATGTCTTTTGGACTTTGCAATGCACCCGCTTACTTCAGCAAAGGAGGTAATGATGTCTTGAGGCCTTTTCCGGATGATTTGTTATTGTCTACTTAGATGATATTTTGATTTCTGAATCCTTCGGTGGAATATATATTGAACATGTGAAAAGAGTTTGATGTTTTGAGGAAAGAACGCTTGTTTTGAAGTTGTCCAATGTGAATTTGGCAAACCCCACTTATCTACTTAGGCCATATTGTTGGTGGAGGTGAATTAAAATTGATCCTTCCAAAAAGTTAAAGTTATTTTGGAATGGTCCAGACTCAAAGAATGTGGACAGATAAGAGTTTTGGGAGCAAACAACACTGGAGAAGTTTATTGCTAATCCTTTCATCCATTGCGTACCCATTACATGTCGTGACGGAGCTGGCAAGGTTTCCAATGGGAGGCAAGCAACAACAGCCTTTTGATACTTTGAAAGAAAGATCACCAAATGCTCTTGCACTTCCAAATTTACACAACCTTGAAATCCAAAATATGCAAGTAATTATGCGATGAGCAGCTTGTCAGATGGTAAGCCAATTTGTTTCTTTTCATTCCGAGATGTTTAATGGTGTCATGATTAATTATCCTAATGGCGATAAGGAATTATGCATTGGTTCAAAGTGTTATGAAATGAAGATTATTTGTTGGGAAAAGAAACCATTATTCACACAGATCATCAACCTTTGCAATATTTGGTAATCACAACAAAGCTACGCAGTTTAGGTACCGGGGACAGATGGGTTTTCTTCAATAGCTTCATTTGGTTATCAGGTATAAGAAGGGAATTTAACAAAGTCGCTGATATGCTTCAAGGCCTATTATTAGTTCTAGTACTTTATTTAAGAATGATTCTATTGTACAAGAAAGTTACATAGAACAGTATGCATCAGATGATGACTTTAAGGATGTGTATGAAACTTCGTGCCACTCTAACCATGTTGGAAAATTGGATTATCATCGTATAATAATCTCTTGTAATATCTTATGTTGTGTATTCCACAGGAGAAAGAATCAACATCATAAGAGAAGTACATTCTTCTCTTATGATGTTGATTTTGGTGTAGGTAAGACAGTGGTAAATTTGCAAAGATATTGTTACCGGCCTAAGATGAATGAAAGTGTTACGCGATATGTTCTGGGATGTTCGTTGTGTTAAGCAAGTAAACCTAGTAATCAAAATCTGGGTTTGTACACCTACTCAGCCTTCTGACCTTGGGAAAGTATTTCTCCATGGATTTTGTTGGTGGTTTACCTATGTCAAGAAGAGGTCAAGATTATATTTATGTTGTGGTTGATCATTTTAGCAAGATGTGTGTATTTTGATGCTCTAGAAAATTAAGGTGCACAAAGAGAACAAAATGGCATAGTTGTTCTTCAAAATGTTTGGTGCATTTTGGTTTGCCTGCCCATTATTTCTGATCGATTCTCGATTTATTGGGAACTATTGGTCAAGTTTATCGGCCCTCATGGACACCAAGCTTTGCTAGAAGACACAACTTTTCATCCGCATTAGCCATTCTAATAAAGGTGGTGAATCGTACAAGGGTACATCTTCTTCGTGCTTATTTTAGTAAGCATCCTAAGCTTTGGATGAACATTTACACTACATGCCTACCATGCTGCATAACTGCTTAGCACTCTTTGACTCAAACGTCGCAATTTGAGGCATGTTTTGACTATTTTCCCAAGTCGCCTTTAGATTTTATCTTTGGAAAGATATTGTTGTTGATGGGCGATATGATATTGATCTATGTAGGAAGTTCATTGGAATAAATTCACCGATACATCAGGTGGTGCAGGAGTAGTTGGAGAAGAGTCAGGCTAAGTATAAAGCGAGACATGACAAGCATCGTGTTGATCAGCTTCGGCAGTTGTTGATGAAGTGTGGCTTTACACGCGTAGCGAGGCTTAAAGGAGAAGGTAAAAAGTTGAAACCAATTTATTAGTGGTCCTTCTAAGATTATTGACAAGATTGGTAACAATGTTTTTTGTTTAGATTTGTCTCCATATACAGATGTATGCGTTGTTAATGTTGAGAATTTGAAGTTGTATGATTCCATTAATTGATGATCAAGAGAGAAATAGTGTTCAATTCTTCCATTGACGATTTTCCTCCGCAGTATCTAACAAAATCCAGGAAATATCACCATCCCCATGTGAAAATGCGAACTTTGAAGCAGGGAAATGTGGAGTATTTTCAAGTTGGTCTTAAAGGGACTAATCCGGGGCAAGGCCAAGTGGGATTGAGGTTGGAAGGGTGAGGGAACTATACCTCATCTTCACATAGACTGGTGATAGTCTTTGGAGGTCCAAAAGCTTCCCAATGGGGAGGTGGATCAGTGGGGATCAAATTTTTTTCAATTTTTCAGTGCTCGAATTTACTAAAACATTGTTATTACGCCCATCTCTGCTCTCAATTTCGTGGTATAATTTATTTTTCAAACGGAGTCCGTATGGAGAAGATATCGCGACTGCTCGTGCCAAGCCAAACAGCAAAAATTTGATGGCTGACAGGCCTCTTGTCCATACAAGCAGTAATCTGCATCGCCCGACGTATGTGGCCACATGTGACTGGTATGCAGGTGACGGGCGTATATGTTGATTGGTCGATTTGGACTAGGCCTGATGTCGACATCGTCATCAGGCTAATATTAGGAGGACACGCGGGTCTATCCAGCGCCACGGTCACCCACTAGTTGGCCATGAGAGTTCTATATGTAATATTAGAGGTCATGGTCTCACCTCGGACGCGGGGTTCGACCCCTGGACCTCTCCTCCGCATAGTGTTTTCACAAACTCCAATAACCAACTTGTCGTTGTTCATTCCTTGTAAGGAATATGGATTACATTGTATTTAATTTTGGTCATAGTATTAAACGGAAAGGGGGCGGGCCGGGGCTTAGCCCCGACCCATGGTTCCATTGAACAACACATATAACCATGTGTTATCATTGTAATGACCGCACGTGAATCGTAGATCATATATGTAATATATATTACCATTGTATATGTCACTCCATTATATATGCGCAGGGCTTGGAACGTGGCCCGTGGTTTTTACTATTTGCATATGCCCACGCGTTGGGGGCGCGAAGGGGGTTACACGGTTGTGTAACAAACTAACTACCTATTTGCCAGCACCACGATCATATGCGCCATACGCCCAGGTGCCGAGGCGGTTAGGGGCTGGCGCGCCCTTAACCGTCCTACGGTTTGCACCGTTGGCGCGGTTGTGCCCGGTGCTGGGTTTTTGCGCTTAAAAGAGCGTGTGAGCCAGGTTCATTGAAGGGGGGTGTGAATTGTAGAACCAGAGACAGCAAGCTTGAAGAGGGAGACTTCCAGGAGGCCTAACTTCTTCATTTTTCGACCGATTGAGGTGCCGAAAGAGCCCTGACAGGGGTTTTGGGACACTGGGAAGCCATTGGAGCAGTCGGTTTGTCTATTTGAGCATTGTAAGACATGTTTTTGAGCACTTTTTGAGCAATTAATAATAATGATCCATTGGAAGCTGGACCAGGAGATGTAGCCTAGAAGAGGGGTGAACTCCTTTATCAATTGTTATGCACATGTGTTTATGTTCAATGTTTATGCTGTTGTCTATGTGTAATTTACATAAGTAATCCTTAATTTATGTGTTGTAAACTGATCCTGTTGCTTTAAACACATAAAATTTCACTTGCAATAAATTTTCAAGTATTTCAATTCTTCTTCATTTTTAGATCATTCATGATTGTGGAAACTTGGTTCCTGTAGTCCCCATAGATACCTCAGGTGAGACTTCAGCTGCTTGCAGGTGATGCCGAAAGGGTCAGTTTCTTAGGTTTTTTTTGGTGAATTAATGTTGAACCTCGAGTCTTCCTAGTGTGCACCAACAATGTTTTGGGATTATGACTCCACACTTTTGCTTGATTTGGGGATGGCATGGAACCTTATGGCATGACTTCCTAACATTTGGAGGCTTACCTTCATAGATTCCACCTTGGAGAAGAGTTTTATGGGCTTGCATGCCATTATTTTTCTATTTCGTAGCCTATGTTGGCAAAAAGAACAAATTGTTTTTCTAGTTAAGCATTGTAACTTTAGTTTTGACCTAAAACTAAGGATTTAATTGTAAATGTGGACAAATATGACTTGGGTTTTCTCTATAAAGAGAGGCAAGTCATTTTCGTTTGGAATAACTCATCACTCACATGAAAACTCTTTGGATTGCAATTTCGGCCCACTTGGATAATTCGTTGTGTCTTTTTTTCTTGTGAAAAGTGTGATACAATTTACTTGTTGATGATATATACTACTACATTGTCATCTTGGGAGATTGTGGTGAAGCTTTGTGGGATGTATCTTGGTTGAGTAGGGTTTTCTTCATCCATTTCTTGATTTAGTAAGAGAATTTTATGCAATTAGATGGTAATTTGCTTGGTAAATTTAAAAAATTGTTGGAAAAAACCCTAGGAGGAGTAAGATTGTTTACACCCTCCATATCTCATAATATTTCTTCACCTAGATAAGAGCACTCAAGTTTGCATCAATAAGTAGGAGTGTCTACACCCTTGAAGCGAATTTTGGCTAGGGTTTTAGTTCTAGGGAGTAAGAGGGTTTACACCCCTAGAAACCCTAAACCCTATTTTAGCCTTGATTGGTGAACTAATCAATCTAGAAGAAGGAGATGTTTGGGTGATATAAGTGTTTATCCCTAATCCCTCTTCACTCCTCTATTTGGATTAACTCTCCTTTCAGGCAAGTGACTCCACAACCCATTTCTTTTAAAGGCACTAGTCTTCATTGATGTGGTGAAGTGACAAAGTCTTCTAGCAATTTGTTCTCTCTCTCATACTCTCTTACTTCATGATAAAAGCAAGTGATTGTTGATTAAATGATTGATGAAATTTGAGTTTAGCTTGATGTTGTTATAGATTTTTAGCTACAACCACTAGGGGTGCTCCTTTTTACTGCCATCTCTCATTTTTCTCACAATCTAACCGTGTGAATCATTGTTTATCTATTGAGTCATAAAAGTACTTGTCAAGAGCTTCAATTTCAGCCATTCATTTCTTGATTTCTATGGTTGAATATTTTTGTTGTAACAATTTAATTATTGTTGATAACACTTGTTTAGACATCATTATCTACTAGTTGTTAGGTTTCATTATATATCTTTTATTGCAATTTTTTAGGGTGTTTTCACACAGTTGTTACAACTTCATCATTGTTGGTTACTTATGCTACATTTTCTTAGGAAAACGAGCACAATTGTTAAGTCCTTAGTGGTTAGTGGCTTATTTCATGATATTTGTCTTTGGGTTTTGAGTCATACCGTGTGTTTTCCAAGAGCTTTTCAAGCCATCATCAATCCTTGCCCAAGTCTCTCTTCAAAAAGCCTTAGCCACCTTCTTCATATGACTAAAAGTGTGCCCTTCTTCCACTCTCGTGTTTGGTCCCTTTTATCCCCTTAAGGTCACCCAGGAAGCCTCCCTCATGTTGGACTTGTCGGTCACTAAAACAAGGGGGGGTTGTATTGAGGTGACAGTGATAGGTGTCCCCAGTTGTGTCACATGTTTGTTGTTTGGGTTGGGTTTTTCCCTAACTACAAATCCAGGAGAGAGAGAGAGAGGTATGAAGACAAGTAGAATAAGAAATAGGAGCATGTACACATTCCTATAATGTGTGCATGTTCCTAGAGCATGGAGCATGTGTTCGTTCCTATAGCATGTGCATGTTCTTAGGAACATTCACGTGTTATTTAGAATTCAAATTTTTTGGGGCTTGGAATGACAACTTTAGCATTTGTGTATGTTGACTTGGTTGCCTCAAATTTAGGTTCACTATGAGAAATCTAGTGGTTCGGTCTACAAATAGAAATTTGTTGTTGATAAAACTACAAACATGATAGAGTCGGCTATGCATATTCCAAATATATACTTTTCTTTTTTCGAATTAATATTGTTTACTATTTTTAATCTAATCCTAAAATGCATACCTCTTTTATTTTTTCTATAACGTTTTGTCAACTTAACCATTTCTAAAATGAGTTATAGGCTACACTAGAAGACGTTGATATCTATGATCTTTAAAACAAATAAAAAATTATAATGTTAAGACCCTCGTAGCTCCTACATACTAACTCGATATATAATGGGTTCTCTACAATTATACAAGTTTTGGGAAGGAAATTATATAGTTAAAGTACTCAACACTTGCACTAACAGAGACATATACCTCAGTGTTAGAAAAATTTAAATTTCACATAGTTATTCACAATTTCTATGAATAAAAGTTGTATATTTTGAAACCTAATTCAATTTTCTATATCTCATATTTTTATACCATATTCAAATTCATTGTAAAACTACTTTGAATAATCTCCTAAAGTTAACATATTGTTATTTTTCCATATTTATATTACCACTAATAAATCATAAAAGATCATCATTAACTTGTACATGCCTATAAACCCTAATTAAATTGCAGCAAAAGCCATGCTTAGGTTGATGTTAGCATTGATGCATGTATCCTTTCGAATATAAATTCATCCCATTTGATGTTGAATAAGAGGTGCATGGATCCATATTAATTTTTCTACGTGGGAACGAATAGGAAAGAAAAAACTAAATATTATTAATTCACATGAACCAATGGCAGGTGGCCTTGAAAACTCTATTCATTTTGAGAAAATTAAACCAAGATGTGTGAACCAATTGGGGGTGCATGATTTCGGAAAGTTTGTTCACTTTTTTTCGCTTAGTGTCATTAATTATTCAATTATTTAATATTTTGTGGTTCTCTACATAAATATACATTCAAAAAAAATAAAGGAAGGGGAGAGGTTTGAGACCGAAGAGACTATTGTCTCATAATCCCCTTGTGGAGTAGTGGTGGGGAAGTACCAAACTTTACAATTTTTTCGCCTTAGTGTTATTAATTATTCAATTATTTAATATTTTGTGGTTCTCCACAAAAATATACATTCAAAAAAAATAAAGGAAGGGGAGAGGTTTGAGACCGAAGAGATTATTGTCTCAAAATCCCCTTGTGTAGTAGTGATGGGGAAATACCAAACTTTACAATAGGGCCTCATCTATTGGCATGAATGTTCAGAATCCCCTTGTGTAGTAGTGATGTAGTGATGGGGAAATACCAAACTTTACAATAGGGCCTCATCTATTGGCATGAATGTGGTTGGACAACTTGAGACAGGTACCTTCTTTACCCCACTTTGATATGTTGCTTGAAGCTGTCATCCCCAAATTTTGGATCCATATAAGATAATTGGTGTGACCAAGGAGTGAGAAAGGTTGATCTCCATATGGATGCCCTAAAATTAATGTTGAAAACATTGTTTCTCAAAGGTGGTGAGAGTTAATCAGCCTTAGTTTAGAATGTTTTCTTGATGTCACATTAATACTTAGTTAAAAAAAAAATAGTATCCTAAATATAAATATAATTTAACCATCTCAATTTTCTCATTTTTATAATTCTCTCATTTTTATATTTATAGATGAAAATCATTTAGATTAATTTCTTATTTGAAAATGTTTGAAAACTATAATTTTTTTTTTTAATTTACCTCAAAATAATAAGTTTTGTTTTTAAAAAAACTCACAAAATATGTAAATACTTTTGGAGACCTCTCACCAAGCAATATGTAAATACCTTTGGAGACCTCTCACCAAACAATAATCTGAGCTTTGTTTTACAAAATATCACAAAATATGTAAATATCTACATCTTACCAAACAACACAATATAATCTTATCCATTTTCAAAGAAAAGCATCCATTTTCAAACAATTTTTTGGCTGTAGTTTAAACATTTTTTATTTTATTTTGAGATATTTTCTGTTTAATTTTGTTAGAATTCTGGTCATAAAGTATTGAATCTGCAAATTTGAATGACTAAATCTATATAGTCAATGTCTTAGGTTTTTCAACATGCTGAATTCATTTATGCTTTCAGAAATACAATTTAAACAATAGAAAAAAATTTCAACATCCTAAATCTATTTATGCATTTAAAAATACAATTTAAACAATAAAAAAATGAGATTTCTTCCAAATTTATATGGCCGAATTCAAACCAAAAAACCATTTCAAAACCATGCTCTCGCGACCAGAAACGCGTAATGTTTCATAAACAGCATTTGTCATGAATATTATAGATTTATTGACCACACACCAACATACAACATTGTTGGCAGTTGAGACATTAGTTACTGCCGACATATCGAGCAAGTGACAGTATTTAACCACTTGGCTCTTTCTTCCGGGTTCCAAGTTCCAACGTCGTCGGACATCCGACACACAGCTACATCCGACATACTGCGAGGTAATTGCCCTTGTCGTTTGTTACAGAAACAAGAGAATATCCGCTTGACACCCTTATGTACTTCACCAATTTACCAGGTCGTTTTCCTCTCCGATTAATAAGAAAGTTTGGAAGGAAGGCACAGAAGTAAAAGGCTTTAATCCAATACCATTATTCACATATCAAGTATTCCTTGTGTCTCCGATTTAATTTGGTTCCTTTGCTATGTGTTTGGCTAAATCGTAATGGATTTCATTGAAAAGATCATATCTTATAAAAAATTTAATTACTTATAAGTTTGGCTTGAAATTTATTTTATAATCCAAATTTGATATATAGATTAAAAGGAAGGTGTTTTGGGATGTTAGATCATTGATTAAAAAAGATAATGAGTAATTAGTTGATTCAGCCTTCTGGTTTTAGTTTTGAAGTATGAATTAAATTTATTTTAGATTAGTTAAAAGTTCATAACATTTTGAAAACATAAAAATATATCTTCTTATAAATCACTAATTACTTAAATATAAAAATATATATATATTTAAGGTTTAGTTAGAGTGATTTGTATTGAAAGGTGTTTTTCTTCAACCAAATTTAATTCCAGCAAATAATATATTGAACTCTTAAATGAACAAATTATAAAAATACTTAGTCTTAAATTTTGAACATATGCACTGCATATGTTATATTATATAACATATATTATATAATATTATATAACATATGCAGTGCCTATGTTATATTATATAACATATGCACTGCATATGTTATATTATATAACATATGTAATGCAGGGCATATGTTATATTATATAATATAACATATGTGAAAAACCTGTAACTGTGGAAAGGTTTTATTAAGATGTAAAAAGCAAAAGTTGAAACAACAGTCCAAAAAAAAGAAGGGAAAAACCTGTAGCTGTATACATTTGAAGCCTTATTTGGCAATTTTTATAACAGGCAGGCAAAAAAAGTTTGTAGAGTAGCCATTGTCTGAGACTTTGCACTAGTTTTTGCCACACTTCCATTATAGATTGGATGGTACATTTAATATTTCATACTTGTGTAGGATAACTKGGAGAGTTCTCTTTTTTAGATAAAAATTGGGTTTGAATCAGATTAGATTTTYATGGGTAGTTTGAATTKAGCSCATGCATTTCAGAACCTTGTTTCAAAGGATTTTCTCCATTTTAAACCAACCTAGATGCTTAAAAAATCAATCAAAATTCTAGATTAATTAAAAATTAAAAAACATACCATCTAAAAACCTAAAAAAAAAAGAAAAATCAGAAATAAAGAAGGAAAGATTGACCCAGTTAGCCCACTCCATTGTTTAATTGACAGTTTAATATTCTCGGTAGTACTCTCACTGTCAATATGGATTGTGATCTTGGGCGAATAATCAAAGATGACGTACTGATAATTGTTAATGAAATGTGTTTAATTGACAGTTTAATACTCTCGGTAGTACTCTCACTGTCAATATGGATTGTGATCTTGGGCGAATAATCAAAGATGACGTACTGATGATTGTTAATGAAATGTGTAGGAAGAAGGATGAATTATATTATGTGCCATAAATTGTGAGAGCCCGGTACATTCATGATCCAATGCGTGGTTTTCATGTCAGCAAGGTTGATTGATTGATGCAAACTCTGCTGCCGACTGAACCTGAACCGCCACCAGAAGACTCTTAAGCGATTCAGAAGACACAGGAACATAACGCGCGACGTAGTACGTAACCGACAGATCCAAACAATCTGCTCAGATGACGTTCCAGATATTTTCATGAGTTGACGTCGAAATTCTGCAGGGCTTTCTTACAGCAGCAGCAGCATGTATCTTAAGATGTGTACGTTTTTTCCTGTAAAACAGAAACACGTTTCATTGAAAATGCTAGACACTGAGCACTTCGATGGCTGGAAGCCTCAATACTGTCTCGAAATGTGCAGAACAATAGATTGCACTGATATCTATAGAGTTACAGAAATATGCATGCACCTGCGATCTCATAATGGATTTAAAATGAAGATTACGCAGAGCTAACTACTCATACAATATAAACGTAATGAGAAAACAAAGGATATGAGCGGTTAAGTGATTGTGATAGCCACAAATGTCCTTCACATTTACATTTTTTATTTTCTCTATCAGAGAATGATAATGGATGTGCAACAATGGATATGCCAGTGATTACATTTTTTGTTTTCTCTATCAGACAATGACAATGGATGTGCAACAATGGACATGCCAGTGATTACATTTTTTTATTTTCTCTATCAGACAATGACAATGGATATGCCAGTGATTAGTCCCTGTTCAAAATATTGAAAAAGGAAAAATGTCAGTCAAGTCAAGTGACTCTGAGCTATGTTTTCAGAGTGTTCGTAGATGCTTTCTCGATCTGCTTAATGCCAGAGCACTCGCTGCAATCCAAATATGCACACAGATTCTGCTTAATGCCAGAGTACTCGCTGCAATCCAAATATGCACACAGATTGTGTACCTAATGTATCATATAGAAAATATTTTATAATTAAACTCTTATAGTTTGCTTAGGTCGCTTTTGTAAAGCATTTCGTGGTACACAATATTGCTTGAGCATATGAATCAGCACAAACTCTTTCTTTAATCAACGTTGGAATCACATTTCCTGCTAGATGGACGTACAGTGGAATGACACAGTTGGGCACGAGGTCAAGCCTCGCTATCGACACACTAGGCTGGAGTTACAGGAAACTGCGCCGACAGGCTGGAGTTACAGCGACATCGATGTTGTTGCTCACGTTCAGACAAACTCAAAGGCAAAATGATTTGCAGTTAAAGAGGAAGTGGCCTTACACAGACAAGTGCTAAGTACTGAGTAACAGGACTGAGCTTTGACGACAAGTCTGTTATGCAGAAATATCTTCCCCCAAGCCAGGTGCGTCTCGTGCAGAGATAGCATATGAAGCTGGGTATTACCAAATGTACGAGGACCAGTGCTGGAGTAACTCCAACAGCTTCTACAATTTTAATAGCCGAGGATTAAAACTAAATACCAAGCAAAATCCTGTTATACAGGAAGAAGAATATACAAAGGTTACTTAAGTCTTAACTTATGTAATATGTAAGGTCGCTATAACAAACCAAAGGTTAAACGGCTAGTTTTCATTACCATTGGATCAACTATTTAAAAACTAAATTTATTTGCACCTAATATGGAAAGATGTTGCCACTTAACTTAAGCTATGTTACTTTAAGTGATAATTAAAAAATTAAATTCATTTCATTTCATTTTAATAAAAAATTAAATTAATTTCATTTCATTTTAATAAAAAATTATATATCATATATATGTATATGATAATATTTAGAAAATTAAATTAAATTAAATTCATTTTAAATTTATAAGATATAAAAATTTTATCATTCAATATGAATGAATTAATACATATGGAATTAAATGATTTAAAAAATTATACTTTAAAAGATTTGAGTTATAAATAAATTTATAGTGATTTGAAATTTGATAATGTTTAATAATATATTATTAACCATAATCAATAATTATTGGTGGAGACTATTCACTATTAGACCTGAGTTATTGATTATTATTATTAACTTTGTATAGTGGGTTTAATGGTTCAGAACTTGTATTTTTTTTTAATAGATAACAAGTTTACATCAAAATCTAATAATAGAGTTTTTCACCATTAAACAAGATTCAATTCCAATGACAACCACTTAACCTGAAACCTGTAAACACCTCAAGAAAATATATTAAAAATATATATTATCAAAATCTGGGTTCCAAATATGTTATTTCTCGAACGCTTCAGATACATTACAGCAACTTCTTTTCAATTGGCATCAGAGTTAATGTATTCATGTAATGTGCCTCAAGGTAACAACAATTTGAGCACCCTTTTTTGATATCTATATATAATTTTCAACCCGCTTTGGTAATTTAAGGGAAAGTTGGATCACTTTTTTTCTCTTTGGCTTTAATCTTCTTCATAAAGAAGGCAATATCAAGTCATGTAATGGATATTCGGAATTAGAATCTATACCTATCTATCAAATAGTTGTATGCAGCCTTCTGGATTTTGATCTGTATGCAGCCCCTGAATTTTGATTTGGATGATCCACGGGATTCATCATTAGCTCTGCAATAAAAAAGTTTTTTACATTACAGAGAGAGTTCATCAAATGAAAGCCAATCTATGATGTGACTAGACATTGTAGATGTAATTGATATGGTTTTCACTGTTTTGTTTAGGGAAAATAAAAAATATATATACATGAGATAATATATATATATGAGATAAGCAATTGCAATTCAGGAGTGTTAGAATGACCTCCTAGGAGAAAACACCAATTTGTATATATGGATATTAGTGCAAACATCTGAGGGA
This sequence comes from Picea sitchensis, assembly GCA_010110895.2. Lineage (NCBI taxonomy): Eukaryota > Viridiplantae > Streptophyta > Pinopsida > Pinales > Pinaceae > Picea > Picea sitchensis. The sequence continues at coordinate 134,204 of SNQJ01S0012241.1, read as the reverse complement.
TTCACTTTGTTGATCAATATCTTATCACTTTCATTTATAAAGGGTATTTTTTAATTGTGAACAATAGAGTCAATATATTGTAGATATTAGGGAGATGTAGGGTGAGGGGGGTTTATAGGTATTGGGTGGTATAAAAAAGGGTTTTTGGTAAAAGTAGGGGATATATAGTAAAAATAGGGGTTTGTTTTATTGGAAAGATGTATTGGGAGGGAGGTTCAAAAAAATGATTTTGGGAGGTACTTATCAATATCTAGTGAAAACAGAGGTATTCTTTAATATCCCATGAACCTAGGTGCTATGTCACAGCTTCAATAAGTGGAGACCCTGTGGTGTTGAATATCGATAGATACAAGTGATATTCAACACCTTGTCATTTTTGGTAGAAGATAGGGAGATTTAGTACCCAAGACATGAGTTGGTAGAACTTGTGTAGCATTTAAAAGTTTTTGTTAAATGCACATTGATATGTAGATCAATGTTTGTAAGCATTAATTGCAAGACATGTCGGAAAATGTGCCACATGACATATTGGAGGTTATATTTGGCTGCCCTCTTGTCTAGTGAGCCTCTAAGCTCACATATAAATGATTTTACAACATAGAATAAAGAAAATGGCAAACAACGATCACACAAGAGACAACATTTTTACATGGTAAAACCCTTAGCAAGGAAACATCCATGGGACAATGGCAATCAATAATTTTATTGCTCAAATAGGGAGATTACAAATGCTCATGGGCTTACAATCCATTTCCAAACTACCTCTATGGGCTACAGATTTGTAATCACAAATTCCACCGATTCACATTAATTCTTTAACCCCTAGATCTAATTATTTTGGTGAATTTGTTATGATATGGTTGAAATTTCGTTCAACTCGTCAATCCACT